>LPNX010767532.1:388674-474534 GCA_001517045.1 Pseudotsuga menziesii | reverse complement strand
TGGCATCAACCATTTTTGAAACGGGGATAAAAATAGCTACTAAAATTAGGAGAGAGAAAAACGAGAACTGTGTCGAGTTCTCGTTTCATAGTATAAGTGGTTCTTTTCTTCCCAAACGTAAAAGGTTGAACCTGAGACAACGACTGGCCAGGTTTCAGTTACTGGACCCATGCAATCTTTGTGAGAATCCCATAGAGGACTAAAGAGAAAATGAATAGGGTCGAGATTCTAGTCTTTTTTAATCTCTAATAGGATTGGATTATGATATGAACCCCCAAAAGGCAATATTTTGGAGGAGAAATTAACTCCAAGAACCAGAAAGGAATCTTGGATTAGAAATCTATCAATTCTAGTATCTATATGACTTGGACCCAGCCTCTTATTAGTCCAGGTAAACTTCCCCTTAGATGGGATGACATCAGAGACTTCCCAGTATAAGATAAGCTTGTCAAGTTGTTCCCTTATGGGATCTCTAACCAGAGAGCCTTCTCTTTTCTCAGCTTAATTCAGAATGACATTTAGATCCCCGGCTAGAATGATACTTTCCAACGAAGCATTGCTCCTTACTTCCCTCAAGTGATTCCAACAATCTTTTTTTCAGCAAATAAGACAGGGACATAAATATTAAATAGACTTACCTAGATATTAGAGTCTTTATGCAACAACTAAGTAAAAATCCAGTGGGTGTAGTCTTGGGATTCAATCAACTCAAACTTTTGAGTGTCCCATAACGTTCCAATTCCTCTGAAGGCTCCCCTAGAGCTGACTGCAAGTCCTCCGCCTTTTTTCCAATTTTTTTTACTTAAATGGAGAAATGTTTCTTTCTCCATCTTTGTCTCCAGGATCAGTTACAGGTCTGGTTGGGATATTCGGATTAAGTCTCTCATAGCATCTTCCTTAACTTTACTTCTCATGCCTCTACAGTTCCAGAAGAGAACCTTCATTACTTACTCTTGGTAGAGGAGGGAATTCCTTTCTGGGATTGCCCTTGATGACTAGTATTTCTAGGATTTTGAAGGAGTTTTTCCAAGGTTTACTGAGAACCTTAAAGCTTGTCCATGTACGTGGCTTGCTCCCTTATTTATTTGGTTGATTTCCTTCCTCGCGATTTTTTCTTACCTATTGTAAACATATTGATTTCCTCTTCCTCTTCCTCCCCCTCATCTAAGTCAATTTCATATTTTGTATTCTCCTTATTCCCTCCTTCCTTTACCTATGTTTCTCTTAGATCTGAATGGGTCAATGGGATGACTTCATTCTGATATTAGTTCAATGGGGCGGCTTCTTTTTTTGGTTCTTTTTTTTCATAAATGTTAGCTTCCTCTATATTAACCAATTGGACAAAACTATTCATGTTGTCCTTCTAAAGTGCAGGATTTACCTCCATAGAGGATTTCCCTGACACATTCTTTTTCAGCTCTTTTCTTGGTGCTTACCCACCCTTTAGGTTCATCTTTGTTTTCTTTATTGCTTGTCATCCTTCTTCCTTTTCTTGATGAGCTTCATGTTTCTGAGGGCAGTTGCATAGAAAATGCACATATTCATGACAACCTCTACAGTTAGAGTGTTCATAATCCAACTTTTTAAAATGATACCATGCTACAACTGTAAGCTTGATTGCCTCAGGTAAACCAACTTCAAGATCCACCTCTATGCAACTCCAAGCACAGGCATACTGGTCTTTGGGACTTGCCTTCTCAATAAATCTTCTCAAGGATTTTTCGATCGATTTTAGTGATTCTCGATTCCAACAATGCATTAGGAGGCTTAGTAACCTGACCCAAACTAGGACGGCTTTAGGAATATCTGTCATTGGGTCAAAATATGACGTCCATTTGTTCAGATAGAGACCTTGCATACCCATGAAGTATGGACCATTTCGGAAGATTAAATCATTATCTAGCTTCGATTCAAAGTCGAATAAGAAATAACATCGACCCATTGTGAATGAAGCTATGTTTTGGGTAATCAGAGGCCTAGAATTCCTCTGAACCCAGCTCTCGGTGGTTTTCGAGGACGACCATAAACCAGTGAACTTCCCTATCAGTGCATATCTGCCAATGAGAGTGCAACACATATGGTGTCCTCTGGCAGTAGGGCTACAATAGGAACCTCTTCGATCCGCTTAACAAACTTTGGGGGGGATTTGTTGGCTACCTTCTTGCTCTGTGAGGAAACTAATCACGCGAAGTTGTCTACTTCGGAGGAGATCGATGAATAGGCCACTGATCTTCCCTCATGAGATGTCATTGGGGATGGTGTTGGGATTAGATCAAATATCCACAACCATCCTATTCAGTGTCAATCGTCAGTCTGAGAGGACACCCAGCGATAGTATGTATTATATTTGTTTCATTTATGTTTTAAAAATAATTTTATAATATCGGTTTTGTTGTTTTTATGGTTTCTAAATGTTTTGAAATAGGTTATTTAGTTTATTGTAAATTTTTATTTTATTTTTTTAGTATATTTTTATTAGAAGGCTTTTTTATTTTTTTATTACTTTTTGTTGATGAGGAAAATATCAAACTTCATAAATTTTTGATAAGATATTTTGATAATGTTTCCATTTAAGATTTTATTTTGAGAAAAAATATTATGTTTTTAATATGGTTTTTACAAATATATGGTATATTTTTCGTTGAATTTATGTAAATCGTCACTTTATGGGAAATAGTGCTAATTAGTATCATTTTTATACATAAAATAGCTCAAAATAAGTTAAAAATTGTTTGGAATATCTTTATTTTCTCAAATTTTTAAGAAATTTGCCCCCAAAAATGACTTATTTAAGAGAAAATTTGAAGAAAATACTTTCAAAATGTATATATTTTTCATTTTAAGTAGCTTCTAAATGTTTAAAAAAATGTATTGTGGTCCATAGAAGCTAGTTGCACCAGAACAAGAAGGACTTTCGGTTGGTGTTCTCAAGTTTTGAATGTGGTTTTGGAAGAGCCGAAAGTCACGATGGAATCAGGCTTCACGAAACTAAGCTATGTTCCAGCTGAGCTAAACGAATAGCAGATTCTGACATTGGTTGATAGTGGTGCTATGCACAATTTCATCAAAGAGGAAATGATAACACGACTTGATTTGCCGTTTGAGCCAGGGGTGAATATGTTCAAGGCAGTAAATTCAAAGGTTGAGACAGTGATAGGCTTGGCTCTCCAAGTACCTTTAAGGATTGAGGAATGGACAGACATGGGTAATTTCACGGTTGTTCATCTTAAAGACTTTGATGTTGTACTTGGACAAGAATTCATGAAGAAGGAGAAGGCAACTCCTATTCCCCACCTAGATAGATTAGTGATCCTTGTAAGAAATGATATCATTTATGTGCGGATGGTAAAGAAGTTACCAAGAGAAAGGAAGGTAACAATAGTGACAACTTCCACTCCCACCGCACTGACAAGAAAGCCTGATGGAGAACATTACAAGGAATGGATTGGTAAAGAAGAGGTCGCTCAGTTGGAAGAACACCTCACATCCATGGAATCAGTTGGGTTGTTGGAACAACAACTGACAACTATGGAAAAAGTTGTGGAAACGATTGTAAGAAGTTGGGAAAAATTCACCAAGTTCTGCAAGGACATAGAAGAACGACAGCATGACAAGGCGGTTGAGTTAGCACCAACACTAGCGTATGAAGAGGACACTTCGGTCGCGACAGGTGTGTGGCTAGATGACCCTGAAGCGCAAAGATTGTTTGATGAAGGAAATGGTATCGTTGGGGGAAATGTGCCACTTCTTCTTTACTTGAGCCAGAAAGCAAAAAGTCGAAAAAGAGCTGAGAAAAACATAGGTGATGGTCGAGAGTACCATCCTCCTAACTCTTCTGGTTAGACGCAAGTATGACACAGCCTCTACCCTTGGCGCATGCAGAAGGGCCGCGGGCGCTTCTTAGTGAAGCATACCGGAAAGAAGCTAACTTTGGATGAAGCGAGCAGGTTTCATTCAATAACAAAAAAGGTCACCAAGTGTAAAATTGTGCACAGAGGACTAGGGAACGACAAACCAACGAAAGCTCAAGGAACAGACTGATCACTTGGACGGTGCAAACGTCAAAGGAAGCCAAGACTGATGTAATAACAAAGTGACACACAGACTGTGGGGAGTTAGCTAAAAAAGTCTAGTGTGGGTTAGCAACATCATCGTTTGGAAGCATGGAGCGTTTCAGACTTCTTGTCGAGGACGGCAAGCATTTTAAGTGGGGGAGTTTGTTACAGCCATGCACTAGAGCCACCTCCTTCACACCCAAGAGGCTAGCTTGGTCACCCACGTGGAAAAATACATATTCGGTCAGCAAGACTTGGCAAGTGGTACCTTGGTTAAGTGACGGAACAAAAGTGAAGCGCGTGGACCAAGCTTGGGCACACTCCCACAAATGAAGACTGCACTCAACCTTGGAGCCTATCAATCCCAAGAGCGTGACACCTTAACAAAAGTGGAGCGCGTGGACCAAGCTTGGGCGCACTCCCACAAATGAAGATTGCACTCAACCTTGGAGCCTATCAATCCCAAGAGCGTGACACCTCAACATGTTGACGGTTGGCAGCACGACGGAGCGTGACACCTTAACATGTTGACAGTTGGCAGCACGACGGAGCCAGAGCGCTCGCTGGATATTCTGACGCACCTTGGCATGGACCCTGGACAAACATAACCAAAAGACAACGTGATCCATGGAAAGCGCGCCAAACAACCACATCTGTCGCACAGGAGTCGCGCTTATGGAAGCGCTATGTCAGACTTTTGGAACAGTTGGACAGAGTGCTCACAAAAGACACGCCCAGCACCATGACGCAATGGACCTTTGGGTCGCATGCTGATTTGGACGCACTTGGAAGTTCGAGAGAGATAGAACGAGTGCCCGCGACCGACACCACAACCAACAACACCACTAGAGAGGTTTTTGCTATGTAAAAGGACGAGTCTAGTATCCCTACAATTACTCCTTTGTTTATGATCTCAATATAACAGTAAATATAAAATGTCAAAGATAAATAATTGCGCCTGAGAAATGATATTCAGGCAAAACTATCTAACTCGTGTCTGCATAGCGGGCACTGTAGTCGAAGATAAAACCATTGAAAGAGGCAGTCTCCATGAAAAATATGGTTACAAAGCAGTTGTTTCCCAGGATCCCCAATAGGCAGCATATCATGACAAATAGCACATATAAGACCTTCAGGATCATCTAATCCGGCGAGCTCCTCCGAAATGAAAACCGTTGGGGAAGACTCAAGAGCCGAAACAGTAGCAGCCATTGGATAAGTGTCATGGCGATAAATAAATTGGTTTCTCATGTCAAGGTGCAGATCAAAATGTTGACTTCTGACTTGTATAGAAGAAGAAGAAGAATTGCTACTAATTGCCTCATCAAAGAGTTGAACAATCCGCCGACATTCTGTGAAACTGCCACTCCATATAACTTGCTGGCTCCACACATTTACATCGTCCCTGCTCCAATCCAATGCAGTTCTCAACAAAACAGCATAAGGGTTTTCAATAAGTTCATTCATGATCTCGACGTTTTCACCATCGTCGTCCCGTTGATCAATATGCAATACATAGTTTTTCGCGAGTTGGATATCGTCTGAGTGAGTTATATCCACACTGTCCCAAATTTCATCCAATTCCCATTCATCTCTGTCATTGTATCTAATACATCTAAACACTATAATTCCCATTCTTTTTCTTTTTATTGTTTTGCTTTGTTGTCTGTTTTCATTCTACAGAATATATCTTATTTTTCTTTATATAAAATAAACCGCAGTTTATGAAGAATTTGAAAATAAAAAATACAAATGTGTATCTCTTTCAGTAAAAAAAAAATTAGAATCCTTTCTAATCAAAATTACATCAGATCCAATAGATTTGTTTCACCTTCGTAGATCATTGTACCATCTAAAAATTCTTGAAATCTAACTAATGCCAAATTTAAGAGAATTGGCTACTTTGGAGAGAGTATTATAACACCTAGAAATATATCTCATCTTGTCAAAAAGCAGAGGATGTATATTTTTTAGGCAGAGAGGTTCTTTATCTCATAAACAAAGGGCATTATTCATTAAATTAATATCTAACTTAACTGTAAATTTAAAAATAAATTATTTTATTATTAAATTAATAAATAAACATAGTTGATCAAATAAATATAGTTTTTTTTTTCTAAATACTTACTTATTAGCTTGTAATTGTTTTTTCCTTCACTAAACATTACCCATATCACATTGTTTTTGAAAACCTGCTAAGGAGCCTCTGGTTGGCCACATTGCATGTGGTTCAAGTTGGACAAACGAGTTGGTCACATGGCATGTGGTAAAAGTTGGACAAACAACATGCACCCGGTGGGTGGTTGGTTACAAAGCTTGTGACGAGTTCCTTACAAAGTTTTGGGGGTAAAAGTTAGGCAACAATATGGGTCTCAAAGTTGTTACTCAGTTTTGATTTTTACAATTTGATATCATTTTTTTTAAATTATTTTCATCTTCATCCACACTCATAAAGAGGTAGGAACCTATAATTTTTTATGGATGCAAAAAGGTAAGTAGAAATAAGGAAATTTTGCATTTTTAATGGATTTTTCAAAGCATAAAACATCTTAGGTAAATGTTTATCATGAATTCTATGCCTTTAAATGTGATAGGTTTAGGGTAAGTTTATGACAAATTCGTCGTGAAATATGACTTGGATATTGACTTGATCCATGAGATTGTAAGAGAGAGTGGTAGGTTGGTCAACGAGCTATATAAAATGTTTAGTGATATGGATTTTGCTTCAATGGATTATGTGGGTAGGTCTATGCATATAATATTGTTTCATATATATGGAGATATACACATTGACATATATCTTAGTATATGTATTTGTACATAGACCAACTAGTGTATATGTCAATATTGGTATTGTCTGAGTGGGCCTAACGACTAAGAACATGTGTTTCCTCCTAGGAGGTCATAAGTTCAAATCTGAAGGGGGTAGGGTATTTACACCTATATGGACTTTAGCAGTTAAATCATTTTCTGGAGGGAGGTCCCTTGTTCCACAAACAAGAGGGTCTCGTACACCAACTTGGTATTCCTAGGAGTAGATTGGTCATTTCATGGAAGGATGATGTGAGATTGTCAGAACTTTGAAACAACATTAATCATAATTTTGTGCAGTGCAAAGTTAGGGGCTGAAAATCACATGGAGTGCAAGTTAAGGATTGAAACACACATGGAGTGGAAACAAAGGTATATTTTGCGAGGGATATTCTTCTTTTAATTTATGGGTTTTGTGTGGGAAATAAACAATGGAATGAGAACCCTTTTATAAGGCATATTGAAAGCATAAACCAATTATACGTTTTAAATCTTAAAATCAATTAAGATACTCCAATTTAAGTGTATAATTTTGTAGATAAACATGTGCTACCTAGTAGCTTGTCCCTGTTGCTCAGTGCAATAGCTAAATTGCACTTCAAGAGAATGTAGACAATGTGATATGGATAGCTTAATTACATAGTCCTCGTTTAGTTTAAGAATAGTCTTCAATTATATTTTAAAAGAGTAAAAACAATTTAATATAGATTGTCACATGTTGCATTTCAAAATATTAAGCACAATGTAATGCATAGACTATTAAAATACATGTATTAATTTATGAATAATCAAATTGGATTACATTAATAATTAACAACATTGTAAAAAATTCATAAATATAGTCTTCCAATTTTACTTAAGGTTGAATTTGTGTATATCAATAACATACTTAATTAAGAGATATTTAATTTGTTTTTTTTTTTAATATTAAGAAAATTTTCAGCACTATTAAAAGTTTTTTATAAAAAATGAATAACTTTCCAGAAACTTTATAGATATGGTTTTCAAATTTTAATTAGGATTAAATTTGTACATACCTTGACAACATAAGTAATTATATAAATAAATAAATAAAATGAATTTTCCCTATATTAAACATTTCATGTTATTTTTGATGAGTTTTTATGAATTTGGAAAACAATTGTAAGATAAAAAGACAAGGAATGTGATTAACAGTAAATTGCAATTGCAATTATTAATGAATGCAATATAATTTTCTATACAAGTAGACAAGAAAATATCCATAAGTAATATGAGTGTAGCAATCTTGGCATCTAACTTATTAATGTAAAAAACAAAGCATATATTAAATCTAAAATTAGGTATAGATTCTTTTGAATCAATTAAAAAAAAATTACAAATATCAATCATTAATATTATACAATCAAATTACAAAAAAAATTATATATATAAGATACTCATTATGCATTCATTGTTTATCATGAACTTTAAATGTAGTCTATGCATGGTAAACATAAGGTTTAATCAAATTATAATAATAATAATAATATTTACATATATAAGATACTCATTATGCATTCATTGTTGATCGTCAACTTTAAATGTAGTCTATGCATGGTAAACATAAGGTTTATGGATAACAAATCTCTAGTTTTATAATAATGTATTTTTTTAATATTTTTAATATTGATAAATTCTATTAAATTCTTTATATATATAAAAATACATTGGTAACATTAATTTACTTTTAAATAAATTTAACTAAATATAATGAATTGTGAATGTGTTGCTCGATCCATAATAAACTTGGAGTAATATAATCATGCAGGCATTATTATATATATCAACAAGTTTCAATTTTTTAAGTTGAAGTTGGGATGTGGGCAAAGTACAAATACTCATGTAGAATTAGTAGTACTCTGGTATTGCTACATTTTGCCTTTTATATTGGTCTTCCTAACCTAAATATTTTTGGTGACTCAAATGTGATCATTGATTGGCAAAATCATGCTTCCCATCTACATGTTCTGGACTTGGATCAGTGGTGTGTACGCATTGAAGATTTAAAGAGTTTTTTCCTCGGCCTTGAGCAATTTTTCAACATATTTATAGATAACCTAATACTACACCTGATAGATTATCCAAGGAGGCACTGCACTTTGGGATGGGATGCTTAGAACTCTCCGAGTATATAGAAGAAGTTGTTTTCGAGGCCTTTACTTGAGACTTTAAGTTCTTTTTTAGGATGCTTAATGAGAACATTTAATGGTCATGTTTTTTCCTTTTGAGCTATTAGAATGAATTGATGGTATTATTAGGTTAAGATAGATAAATCTGCTTAGTGCAATCTTTTTAGGAAGGGTTTGAGTGGTGCTTGATATACAAAAAGTTTTTATCACTGTTTGATTCGATACTTATTATCTATGCAATGTACATTGTTACCTTTGATTCTATGAATACCAAGGAACTGTTATTTTCTTCTTAAAAAAAGAAGAAGTAATATATATATATATGATAAGCAAAGGGAAAAATAATAAAATATATGCCAAAATGGAAAAGGCTAAATGAAAACTTCGGTTAAAGAGGTCTCCACATATAGTTTTCATTTTTGAAAAGGGTGAAAACTGTATGTGACAAGTTGATTTTTTTTGAAAGAGTGGCAAATTATGATAAGAAAATTTCATTAGGAATTAGATTGGAACCATTGTTATTTGTGACTTTGCACGATAATCGACACTATATAAATGTTGTACATGAATTTATTTATGGTGAGAGACGGGTACCATGTACTCACCATAGGATGGAAGTGAATAGTATCAGAAGGTCTGAAAAAAAAATTATTGTTTAATTCATGCATCTGTCATGGCTCGCACGTAGGCTGGAAGCTACCAAAATAAATGATTCACCAATAGAAGTACATGATATTTATTAGTTTGCTCATTACATGTGAGAGTAGAAAGAACCAAACCTAAACCAAACGTATTAAATAAAATTAGTTGTACTACTATAATCATTACAAAATAAGACTTGAGCAATTAAATGAGAAATAATTGTAATTATATTATATTTTAAAAAATACAAATTTATATTTATAATATTTACGTTATACAATGGTGGATAAATTTTTAGTCATAACATTGTTAATATAAGGTCAACTACTTATCATTACATATAACTCTACCTGTGACAAAAATAATAATAATGAACTCAAAATTTTCTCTTATTATTATCTTTATCATGTAACAATATAAATCACAACTTATATAATTGATAATAATAATGAACTCAAAATTTTCTCTTATTACTATCTTTATCATGTAACAATATAAATCACAACTTATATAATTGAGCGATCCTCCAAAATGAAGCATAATACTAATGATATTTTTGCTATCCTTATCCATAAATTAATGAACCAACTGCTCCATGTAAGACTCTTAAGAAGAGCATGTAATGACCTTCATGACTTTTTGGAAACTTTTTTTTTTCCAAAGAAAAAATTCGTAAATTTTTTATTCACATTCAACAGATGGCCCTCATGGTCCATTATACAAAAACCAACTAAGAAGTTGTCAATACAATCAGTTAACTACCTCAGGAAGAGCATAATAACCATTATCATATCAAAATGTTTACCAAACACTTATCAGCAGAAAAGAGTTCAAATATGAACAGCCCCGCAGCAAAAATTAAGTCTGATCATAGCAGACTTTTTTCATCATTCATGATCACTCAGGCCAGATAAACTGTGAATCGAATGGTGATCACAAGCAAAAACAGACCAGAGCAAAACTAGCTTGCTGAAAAAGTCTCTGAATGAATGAAAAAAAAATCAAAGCTGATCAATAATTAGCAGCTATAAATTGGCCAATCCCAGGCCATCCAAAGAAAAAATTTCATATCCATTTCAGCACCAAAACAAAGAGGCCATCATCCCGCATGTCATGCTCTTAGTATGTTTGCTTGATATCACCAGAAAGATGAAGCATATTAATTTCAGCCAGAGCATCATATATCAAGGGTGCCAAAAATCAGAATCCAGCAATGCCCAAGCATAAAAATCCAAAAATAACCAGCAAAGTATTCATAAGATTCTGACAGAACACAGAATGCATGAAGCCCACATCAGGAAAACAGTCAAATAAACTGCAACAGACATCTCACAGAACATATTAGAAAACCTGAAAAGATTCCACAATTTCTACCCCTCTCTATTCACATGTAACCCAAGATCCTTCAAGAATGCTGCCACCTGTTTTAGTCAAAGAATCTGCTTTGAAATTTCGTTCCCTATAAATGTGTTTGAAAGACACATAATCAAGACTGTCAGCTAAACAGTGAACATCTTGAAGAATCATGGCTAGTTCAAGATTTAATAATCGATACTTACCCGATGCCCAATTGATAACTTACTGGGAATCCCCAAAAACTTGAATTTTATCCAAATTATGCTTCCGGGTCAGCCTAAGGAGGAGCTTAAGTGCACATAATTCTGCAAAATTATTAGTACCCAAGCCTAAACCTGCTTTGAAAGAAACATAATGACTATCAGATATGAACAAGATACCTCCAGCCCCACAAATCATTGGGTCCCCAGCTGCAGATCCATCAAAGTAACCCCATGCATAAGTTTATCAATTTCTTCCACAAAAATTGATCTAATAGAGACCACAGATGAGGACTGTGGTAAATTCTTCAACAAACCCAAGCTATAGCTTGATACCTGTGCAGGAGTTGTAACAAAATCCTCAAAACAGGATCTGTTTCTTGCTTTCCATATAAACCAAAGAACAATGATAGGTAGGGAATTGATAAGTGCCACATCTGATAGAAAACACCAGTTTTTAAGACAAGCAGACAGGGAATCTCCATACCATAAATTGTTCATTTTCAAATGATCCTCAATAAATGACCAAACAGCTTGAGTGAAAGGACATTCTACTGCAATATGAAAATTGGATTCACAGCTCTGTTTGCATAAAAAGCATCTTCCAGGACCTTCTCTACCCCTCAAGCAAAGAGCATCACAGGTCAATGCTTTACCAGAAAGAAGAAACCAACTAAAGATTTTTGTTTTTAAGGGACACTTCATCTTCCATAAGACCTTCCACCACGAGACCGATTCCACTTCTCTATTAATAAGCTCAGCATAACCCTCTTTAGGAGAATACTTGCCTGTTTTAGATAAATTCCAGATAAGACAATCATCTGCAGCAGAAAGTCTAACATGGATAGATTTGAGAATGGTAGTATATCCATTCCAAGCAGCAATCTCATGAGGGTCAATAAATCCAATGGATTCCGCAGATAACCATTTTTGAGACATCAAAACAGAACCAAGAATTCCAATATCAGAAAGAAAATGAAAACCAACCATATGTAATCTTTCTAACATAGGAATAGGAAGGGCATGTCTCCATTTACAACCAAACCATGGATCTAAACCAATACGAACAGCATTGCCAGTACCAATTTTCCAGACCAGAAAATTTCCAATGAGATCGAAAGCCCATATAACAGCTTTCCAGCAGATAGAAATATTCTTTTTCTTTTTAACAGTAGATCTTATCCAATCCAGAATATTGATTGGATAAATATATTTATGTATTGCTATCTTAACCCATAAACCCGAACCATGAATGATATTCCAAACATTTTTTGCTGCAAGAGCCTTGGTAAATAAAACAAGGACTTTAAGTCCCCATCCACCCAAAGATTTAGGCACAGCAAGAAACTTCCATGATATCCAGGGTAAACCAGAAGAATTATGTTTACCAGCCCATAGAAAATTAAAACAAATCTTTCTGATTTTATCTATTACACCCAAAGGTACCCAGAAATGCATCCAATAGACTGGAATGGCCTCTAACACAGCTTTAATCAAAATCAGCTTTCCTCCTTTGGATAGCCAACGGAAGCTCCAATTCCGAATCCTTTGTTCAACTTTAATAATCAGCCAATCCCAATCCCTAATAAGATATCTGCATGGTTTAAGATGAAAACCAAGGTACTTCATGCCATGTTCGATTCTATCAATAGGGAAACTGAAGATATTCTTTAATGAAATAACTTCAGATTCTTCCATACAGGAGAAGAATAAAGAATATTTATTATCATTTATTTGCATCCCAGATGCCTTACAGAAATGCATTAAAATCTCATAGAAAGTAGAAAGAGACTGTTCATAACCATCATTAATCATGACAATGTCATCCACAAAGAGAACATGAGTTAAAACTGTATTATTACCAAAAGATAAACCATGGTAAGTCTCACTAAGTTTAGCATGAAGAATAGCCCTCCCAAGGCCTTCAACCACAATAAGAAATAGAAGTGGTGCCAAAGGACACCCCTGTCTGAGTCCTCTACCAGATTTAAAAAAATTGGTAGCAACACCATTAATGAGCAAAGAAAAAGAAACAGAAGATAGACTGTTCATAACCCAAGCAATAAAGTTTCCTGCGAAACCCTTTTTTGCAAGAATAACCCGAAGATAGACCCACCTGACTCGATCATAGGCTTTAGAAAGATCGATCTTAATCATAATAGCTTTTAAGGATTTAACATGCATAGTATGCATACCTTCCTGAATGACACCTACAGCATCGTGAATCTGCCTTCCCGGCAAAAATCCAAACTGTTCACCAGAAATACATCTACCCAAAACCTTTCTGATTCTGATTGAGATAATCTTACCAATAATTTTGTATACAAAATTACACAAAGAAATAGGCCTAAAATCCTCAAAAGATAAAGGACCGTCAATCTTAGGAATAAGAGCAAGAAAGGTAGAATTAAAAACACCTGGAATCTTTCCACTTATCCTGGACAATTCAATGACTCTTAGAAGGTCTTCACCCAAAACATCAAACAGACATCTATACACCTCAACAGGAATACCATCAGGTCCAGGACTCTTATCATTTTTGTTGATGGATAATATATGCTTGATATCTTTAAGAGTAATAGCCTGCATAAGCTCAGCATTTTCATCCTCTGAAACAAAAGATGGAAAATGACCAGCACTTTGAACAATCTCTGGAATATGGAGGTCAACTTCTTCTTTAAAAAGGCTTTCAAAATGCTGAATCCCAGCCTCAGCAATAGCCTCAGACCCTTCCACAAGATTTCCAGAGTCATCATAAAGTTTCCAAATAGAATTGCGACATTTCCTATGAGCAGAAAATTTGTGAAAGAAAGGAGTATTATCATCACCACAGCTCAACCATAAAGCCCTACTTTTCTGACGAGCCTCCTTTTCCCGAAAAAAAAGAATAGCACTCTTGCGAGATTCAATCTCAATCAGTAAATCTTTATCAACCACTGAAGTAAAACCAGAAATATGCCTATCATGAAATCTTTTCAGCTCATATTCAATATCAACCAAGTCTTTAATGTTCTGAGCTTTTTTATTCAAAGACCACTTAGTAGAAATTGCTTTAATCCGTTTAAGATTCTCACTAAATTGTGAATCAGGAGATAAAGCAGACCGAGCATCAAAAGGAACCCAAGAAACTTTTAAAGCTTCAACCAAGTCAATATGATCCAGCCATCCTGCATTAAACTTGAAAGGACTATGGGCCTTAGGAAACTGAGAAGAAATTTGCATGAAGACAGGTTGATGATCAGAAACACCTCCACACCCAATCCATTGTTAAAGAAGGAAATCACAATCTAGGAAATCAGCCGAAACTAAAAGATGATCCAACCTTTTACAAATACCCTCAGAACCAACTCTACGATTACTCTAGGTAGGAATAGCAACCAGAGGGTTGATGTCAACCAACCCCAATCTCTCCAACAGATTATGAAAAAAATTAGTTAAAGGATCTACTTGAGCATTAACCCCCCAGATTTCAGAAAGTCCCAAGGAGAAATTAAGATCTCCCCCAAAAACTAAATAAGGAGTCAAGAAACAGTCCATCTTGATCAATTTATTCCAAAAAGTTTCCCTGTCCAGATAGGGCGCATAAAGATTGACAAAGGACATTTCCTTTTGTAAATCATATGAAAATAAAACTGCACACAACCCTGCTTTCATAGCCCATGCATTATGAAAAAGAAAATTAAAAGACTTCCAGCCCAAAATAAGTCCACCCGATCTGCCCTTGGCATCCACCGAAATGAACTGCCAGCCATGAATCAAAAGTTCCAACTCTTGAACCAGTACACATCCCTCAATCATAGTTTCTTGAATAAAAATAACATCAGCTGCATGTTGATCGATAAGTCTACTTACCGCTAGTTTCTTGGGTAGACTAGCCAAACCCCTTACATTTAAGGTCATGAGGATCATAAGGAAACCTTGTTAATGGAATTTGCTCTAAGCACCCCAATACCTCTCAGCACAGGATGTGTATCAAATTCATCTCCAATTAGACCCTTATCTACTTCATGATTCCCATGTTTATCCTTGACAGGCCTAGAAATATCCTGAATAGATTTCGAGCACGAGCAGAGATAATAACCCTTGCTAACAACTGGAGAGGCCTTACAAGGAGATACAAAACCCAAATTCTTCAAAGATAAATTCGGAACAGTAGGATACCAGGCCTCAGGGAAAAGGTTCAGAGAGGGAAAGTTAGCAAGATCGTTCAGAGAATTGGAAATGCTCAGCGATTTAAGATTGGCTAAAGGTTCAGATTCAAAAGAAACAGAATGCAAGTCCAAATTCTCCTCCACAGGCATTCCATCCTTTGCAGTAGACTGAAACCCACCTTTTTTGACTCTCCAAGCTTTGGAAGTAGAATGCTTAGTAAATGGAAGAGAGCATTCATTTGCCAGATGTCCAAACCCATGACATCTAAAACATCGAAAAGGAATTCCCAAATAATCCAGTAGCTGAAAGAAATCACTATTACCCTGTTTAATGACCAGTTCAGCAGGTAATCCCAAACGAAAATCTAACAGAACAAGAACCCAGCCTATGAAACAAACCCCAGAGCGTAAATAATTAAAATCAGTTTCCAAATGGGTACCCAAGGTGTTCCCAACAAGTCTGAAGAAATCAACAGACCAGAATTCAAAGGGCAGATGTGGGAGTTTGACCCAAATAGGAACTTGGTCATACCTTTCCTTCCGCGGATCAAATAAAGGAGTCCACCTTTTGATAAGTAGGCCAACATTATCCCATTTCCAAACACCAGCCAGAATCCTATCAGCATCATCTACTGTAGAAAATTTAAAAGCTATCCAGCCCCTTGGAAGCATGTAAATCTCAGGACTAGTACTGATAATCTCAGTCCAAGCCTTTACAGCCCACCCATGCAAAGATTCAGCGTTATAATTATGCCTACCAAACCTCCCAACCAAAGTCAAATCATTGGTGAGAACTATATCATTTAAAAGCACGTCTTCCCCCAGAGTCATTAAAACCGGATGTATCTTCTTAATAGGTTTAGGCTGCCTCCTCTTAGACTTAGAAATTCCTTTCCTTACAGATAAATGTGGATCATGCACATGTTCATTATCAGAATCAGTAGATTTGATAGAAACATGTTTTTCTTCAGAAGTAGGAGAAAATCCCATTTGAGCATTCAAACCTTCACTAACCTCTTGAACCATTCCAACTGCCAGAAGATTAACCGACAAGTTGTTAGACTTGTCAACCTGTAAACCAGGATCAATATGAATATGATCACTAATACCCAAATCGCAAGTCATCATACCCAAATTATCCGATTGGAGACCCAATCTTAAAGACAGAGGCACTTTCCCATCCAAAATACTATTCCCAGTCGACTGTGGAGTTGGTGTAACTTGCCCACAGTTCTCCAAACAAGTGGGGACCTGATAACCTAAATCCGAACAATCCACGAACTTAGGGCCCAGGCACGGGATATCCCTAATTCCCAAAACCTTCCCTGGAGAATAAACCACAGAAACACATTTATCTTCTCCATGATTTTTTCGAGAACAAGACAAATGTCCCAAGGGTACAGAAACTACAGGACAAGAAGATAAAGGATTCAACAAAGGAAAACAAGATCGCCCACCCAGACTTCCACCATCCAATACGTCCACAGAAGACAAAACCTTATCCAAATTATCATCTGGGCTGAGGGCGGACCCCGAATCTCCCAGATTAAACTGCAAAGGCATATAGGTAGCAGAAAGCCGATTCTCCACTCCAATACCCTGCTTAATACAGTGCAGGTGCCCTGGCGGGGTGCGTGCCAGAGTTTTCGTCGCCCGAAGCGACATTACGAAATCAGGCTAATCCCCCAACCCAGAACCGTCCAAAACTACACAGAAAAACTGAAGAGAAACACACAGCACCAGAGGACAGGAAAAAACCATCTCCAGTAAACAGGATTTAAACTTCCAACCGAAAACCCCTAAAAAGCAACACAAAGAACCAGGAAACAGCGTCTTCACCCTAGAATATGAGGACAACAGCTTAACCCAATCATCACATACTCAATAAAATCAATACCCAGCATCAAGGCATCCACGTCACTAGAGAATGACTACGAATAGTACAGTAAGCATAAAAAATGCATCATGGGCACCACAATCACTACTGTCATGAAAAACCTTCTCAACGACCAAGAAAAACTCCAGAAAAACCAGTAACCGGCCAAGATTACACTCGAAACAAGAAAACAAATCTCGAAACCCCACTCCCTAGAGCAAGCTAACAACCTGATTAAACAATGATATCTAGGAGGAGAATCATAAATGCAGGAATACTGGAAAGAAACCGAGCATACCTCCAAATATCGCAGCTGAAACGAAAAGGCAGCTTCAACCGAAAAACCCAACAGATGCACATTCAACATCCAGAATCCCTGCAACTCAGAAAAATTCCACTCGCCCGCCAGCAGAAAAGCCCCAGAAAGACCCTGTAAAACATCCACCTGTGGCCTTCAGCTAAAGGCCATCCAACAAACAATCTTCCCTAGGAACCGCCGAAATCCACCGACACCAGAAGACAAGGGTAAAACCCCAAACAGATCGATAAGATGTTCTAGCTTCAAAGTCCAGCAACAAACCTGTCGACCAAGATACACCAAGAAATACATAAAAACCAAGACACTAGAAAAGTCCTAGAAATCTACCAACGCCAACGGGATGGAAAAAAATACAGTCTCCAAAAGCAGGACTCCAGAAACAATACAAAACGGGACCCTTAAAACGCCAAGCACTTCAAAACACGGTCTAAAACACAGCCCATTAGAGCGGAATAACAGCACCGTCACCATGGAAAAACCAAGGTAACAAAATGAAGGGTCATCGCAGAACCCAATCACCTCAAGACCACGATACCCAACAAAACATGGCAGGTCCACAGTAAATGGCTTCAGACAGTGCACAGAAGCGCATTCCACACCAGATCAGATAATAGCATCAAGGGCAATCAAGCCTCTCCTTAAACTTATCCCAACCTCCACGAGGAAGAAACACTCCAGAACGAAGCAATTGGAACCCTTAAAGCGCCTTGCACGCCAAAACACGACCAGGATCCCTAAAAACCCAACACACCAGAGCAAAAAACAAAACCGTCGCCTCTAATAACCAGAATAACAAAATAGGAGGTCAATCGAAAAACAAAACCATTGACATCGAAACACATCAAAACGTGGCAAGTCCACGGCTCGAATGATTAATGGCGTCAGAACAGTACACTAAAGCGCAGTTAAGTCCACACCAGCTCACATATCAAATCGCGACCAGGGAAATCATTCCACTGCAGGTAGAACTATCAAGAAATGCCAATTTAACGGCCAGGATGAACTCCAGAAAGACCAATAACGGCCAAGATTCAGCCATTAAACTCTAAGCAAGCTTCCCATCGCCGGTTCAACGGAAATTGCTCCAAGACTCCCGGTGACAACCAGAAAACAATCATAAATGAACGACTTTTTGGAAACTTATTTTAATAACATGCAACACCCTTCATTACTTTTTTACTATTTTGAATGAATTTTTATACTATTATGTAATACCGAGGTAAAATAAAGTCAAATGATTTTTTATTTTATACTATTATGTAAATACTATTATGTAATATTGAGGGAAAATGAAGTCAATGATTTTTTATGTTATTTTGTAATATTGAGATAACAATTACTTCACAATAATGCATTGTATGTGAGTAATGTAAATGTAACAACTAAATAATAATAATAAAAACATTTTACTTACATCTTAATGTCTTGCTTAATCAAATGTAAATCTTAATGTCTTGCTTAATCAAATGTAAATATGTCATTTTACTAATAATTTTGCAATATAGATATTTTTTGTAAATTCAGGATTAATCTATTAAGTAAAGATAAAAATACAGATATTTTTCGTTTGTAACAAAACAAAAAAAACTAACAACATTTATCCCAACCTATATAATGATAATAAGATCCTCTAAAATGAAACAAATTACACATGAATGCATCCCATCCAAAAATTATTAAATCCTCTGCCCCATGTTATTCTCTCAAAAACATGGAAAGCCCTTCATAGGTTTTTGTAGTCTTCCACTCTTCACTTGAAAACTCAACACACAAACCATTGCTTCAACATAACATAGCTATCCATAACCACAACTCGTAATGTTTTGTATGCGTTATAGTAAATTGGTATTTGTGAACTTAGCATGAACTAACCAAAATACCAAATTGATATTATAAGATGGTATTTTACTATGACATTAAATGTGATATTTATGTTATCATTTACCTTTTATGTTTATGTCCATACTATTAGGGTGATTATTTTTATATGCATATGTAATTATCATGGTAGGAGTATTTCATATTGTTATATGGTTTTATGCACATTTATGGCACTCATGATAACACATGAAATTCTATTATGTTTAGTTGATATTATGTTCCTCATCATGAAAGGAAGTAGTTAGCATATGGGTCTATTTATGATACAATAATGTTGTGTATAACTAATGCTTTGGCTTTATGATATGAGGTGGTGTTGGGTAGGAGATCCACTCCATGGGTTTGGATGGTTGATCATGAAATATCATGGGAGTCTTTGACCATTAAGTGAAGTGTTAAACATCATGAGTCATTCTTCAAGAGACTTGTGTTGTATCAAGTCTGGAACTTGTGTTATATCAAGTCAGGGACTTATGTTGTATTAAGTTAAGGAAGCTTTTGTTGTACCAAGCTAGGACATTGTGTTGTATCAAGTCCTATTCATGAAATATCCATGTATTGTGATATTATGTTGTATCAACATCAGGATCTTGTGTTGTATCAAGATCAGAATCATGTGTTGTATCAAGATTGGAGTCTTGTGTTGTATCAAGACTGGTCTTGTGTTGTAACAACACTATAGACTTGTGTTGTATCAAAGTCTAGACTTGTGTTGTATCAAGTCACATGGATATGTTAAGTGATGTATTGCTAGTCATGGTCACTAGGTGCTATAAGTCTCCTACAGGGCTTAGCTACCCCTAGAGTGAATTACTTTAGCATATGACTATATGACCCAGGGTAATACATATGATCATTAGTATGGAACAATTCTTCTGAGTATGATATGATAAGATTATTAATTAAATAATATATATATGGACCATGCAGTATTTAATTAATGATAAAAGATATCAACATAGAGAAATAGTAAAAATAGTAAGGATTCAAATTAAATATTAGAATAAGTTAATAAATTTCGTTAATGGGTACTAAGATTGGAACCTATATCTCCTCACATAGCAAGGGACTTACATAGGCCATACCTATAATTTCTTATAGACGTTTAAGAGTTCTTGTGATGATTTTAAAAAACACTTGTACATTAAATGTGTATGTATTTAATATGTTAATAATACTTTGAAACTGCTTCATTGGTGACTTGTGTGGGGAAGGGATTCAGATTTTTAGTTGTCTAAAACTCTTTAATGGTAAGCTCCTAGAAATCAATCAAATGTGTATGTTTTTTCTATGCAATTTCTTGAAGGTGTGTCACTTTTCCATTTCAATGGTATATAGATAGATAGATTTGTTCTTTAATTATTTTTATATTAGTTCAACAAAATAAAAATAAAAAATAAACACACACACACACATATGGGCTTAACAACCCATCAAATTCACTCATAACTAGACCCAAAACTATGTTGTTGTTGGGCCTTCTATGAAATTATGACTCTATATTTGTGCATTAAAAATTGCGTGTGTGTGTGTGTGTGTGTGTGTGTGTGTGTGTGTGTTTAAAGGAGGATTATGAGGTGCTAACAATATTTTTATGGTTAACACCTTACAACCCCAGTACTTGTTGTAACAGCAGTGTGGTCACCAAGCTAGAATTCTTAAACCCTAAACAAACAATTGAATACTAAAGAGGCAAAAATTTAGAGATCAACAATGGGTCAAAAGGGAGTACATATACCTTCTATCCATAAGGAGGAGTCTGTTGAGTTAGTCCCTAGAGGGGGGAGATCCATGACAACACTTCACAAAAACACTAGACCCTTGGACCTAGAAAACATAGTTAGAAATTTGAAAATGGAAGTGAGAACCTATAGGAAAGACAATGAATGAATCATCCATACCCAAAGACAAATCCTACAAGGTCTAGAATAATTGCAAGAAACCTAGAGATCAACTCCAAGAAACAGAACTGAGACAAGATTCCATGAACCAGGAAGAGAGCAGTGTAGATCCCCATCTTACTTAAGAAAATATTGTCATATTACCCATCCCAAGAATAAGAATAAGGATAGGTTCACCTAGAATGAACTGGTGAGAGAACTGAGAAGGATCAAACTCCAAACCTTTGATGGGGAAATAAGGCAAGGACAAAGTGCATAAACTTGATTGTTGGTCCTTAGCAAGTTATTCCAGTTACATCAGTACTCATCAAACATGGAAGCAAGGGTATCCCTCTACCATCTACAACATAAGGCATCTCTTTGGTGGGATCAGCCAGTCAAACTGAAGGACATTGATGAAGACAGAATTTCATAAGAAAAGTTCAAGAAATACTTTTAAAAAGAATTCTTGTTAGTGCATTATTTTGACAAGAAGATCGAAGAGTTCTTCAAACTAAAATTGGATAGAATGACCATGGAAGCCTATGAGAAAAGGTTCTAAGAACTTTTGAAATATGCATATTTTGTGAAGGATGAAGAGGTAAAGATTCATAGGTTTCTCAATGGTCTACCGGATTTCTATAGATACAAGATTCAATATCATAGACCGAAAAGCCTCAAAGAAGTTGTTTGGAAGGCCAAGCATTTGTATGATCAAAATCAGAACAAAAATCCACATTAGAAAGATTGTGAAGATAAGAAAGATAACAAGAAAGAGTAGAAGAAGAAAATATTGTTGCCACCAAATAGTAATCAGCAAGAACAACTAGAACAAAGTGGAGTCAAAATAGATGAAGGACCAAGACAACCTGTCAAATGCTTGAAATGTAAAGGGAACCACTAATACAAGAATTTTCCTTAAAGGAGAAACAACGCATAAAGTATCAACAATATTCAAGAATCCCCAACTGTTCGAGATCTTGCTTAGCTACTAATTGTTATGGCCCTTTTGGTTTCTTAGTTAGAATAGAAATGTTATGTAAAAGTTGCCTTGCCTATTTGATGAAGTTTTTCTTGTGATATCTATATGATCTTTGTTACATGTTGCTAGAAAGTATATTTATAATATTTTGAGAGAAGTATATATATGATATTTGTTACATTTTGTTACAAAGTATCTTTATGATCTTGTTAGAGAAGTGTCCATATGATCTTTGTTATATTTTTTTTAGAAAGTATCTTTATGGTCATGTTAGAGAAGTATCTATATGATATTTGTTACTGTAATATCCCTGATCTAATATACATATCAGAATATTAAATTTATAAAAATTAGATTAATGTTTTGAAATAAAACTTCCAAACAACTAGTCAACTTTTAGAAGCTAAGTAGATAAGGGAAAATGACTGATACTTTTGGTCACGGGGAAACAGGCAGAGGAAAGCAATAAAGGATAGAATTGGACTGATATATTTCCTTCACTAACACATTTATATCAGGTGCCATTGAGGTTTCATATTCCACTCCACGAAAACCTACTCGCATGCTTGTAGGCCACCTAACTATGAAACTAGGAAGCACTTTTCTCATATCCACAACCAGAGTCTTGTATAAACTGAATAAGGTTATATTATAAGGTTATGAGATAGTAATCATAGGTTCATGAATTTTTATAAGAGAACAGAGGCAAAGGAAAATATTCTGCAAGTTGTAAAGGTGAGACTAGCTCGTCGGGTAGCTCACTAGCTCCATATTCAGGCCTTTCCAAATAGGGTAAGGGTGGTTTTTATTCTCTATTTTGTACTTGGAGGACTTATATATGTCTTTTAATGACTCGTCAAAAAAATAATGGAGTTATTTGGAGTCATAAAAGTTGAAATATGGAAGTTACAACAAAACTAGTTATTTTCCAATGCAAATCTAGACTAGGTTGACTTAAAATGAGTAAATATCAGCCATTTCGAATCAGAATGTTATGAAACTTATAGATACTGTAAATAATAACACATCAGGACGATGAGGGTTGAAATAAATCTCAGAATATTCACAGAGGTCACCTCTCATAGCACAACTCCAAAATTATGGCTCCAAAGCTAAGAAACTCAAGAATTTCAATCTATGAATCTCACAAACTTTAGGAATTACCTGAAGGTGGTATGAATCTGATATTGAACAGTAAATTGGACATCAATATACATATCATATCATATATATGTCAAAATATCCATTACATAGCTCTAGAATTTCTAGAAGATCATAGAACATAGAGAAGGAGAAAAGAGGAAGGGATGTCACTGATAGGAGGCCTCAAAGCTCTCCAAGATGATCTGATAATGGATTGAAAGAGACATAAAATTCTGCAAAAATCATCCTTCAATAGATGAAAGCTACTCCTTAGCTTCAGTAAGACCTGCAATAGAAGTGGGAAGAAGAGGGGAGAAGGGGAACAATGGACTTGGGGCACATCACCCAAGATACTGAGGTTCACCACTCAGAAAGGAAGGTTAAGATTAAATCAATTAAAAAACATACATTAACCAAACTGTGTGAATGAGCTTGAATTGTTCTTTAATAGAACTCTGGGTGGCCTGTTTAGCAAGTAGAGGCCAATGGTGACCTGTGAGAGCAAGTCAACCACCTAGAATCCCTAACCCTAGCCACATATGCACCCTCATTGAGCAAATTGGAATGTAGAACCATGTGGATATGTTTCCCTATCCATGTCATTCATCGAACTTGGAAATTGCGCCCTCCTTAGGCCCAGAGTTGCTACTTTTGTCAATGATACCTTTTTCTGCCTTTCCTACTTTTCCCTATGACAAAAGTTTCTAACTTTCCTTTTTTTATTATGACATCTTTTGTCATAGCTTTTGGGCACTTTCCCTTTTCTCTTTGACTACTTTTGTCATAGAGTTTCCACTTTCTCAGTCTCCTCCCTTGGCAAGTTGTCTTACCACTTGTGCCTGACATGGAAAGCTCAATTCCACATGTTATTTGCACAATAATTAATTAATGGAAATAAAAATTAAATACATGCCTCAATAATGTTTATTTAGCAACATTCTCCTAGGCTAAATAATTAATGCCTCATAAATAATATTTGGACAAAATTCCCCAGGTGGGGTAATTAATGTATCTTTGACCCCCCAATGTGTTGGGCATGGTCAACACTTTTATGTCCAAAATTATGGAGACATGATAGTCCTCCCCTCCCAAATCTACTTGTCCTCAAGTAGAAGCACTCCAGAGTGCTGCAAATTTGTCCACCATGTAGGAGAACTGGAGAATGAACTCATGTGCTAAAAAAAAAATGACTTGCTTCATCAATCCAGCATGTAGAGTTTCTCAAAAAACAGGCAATGCCAGGGTCCCATTGCTTGCATTGCACTCCCTTCAATGAGAATGACTTCCAACACCACTTATGAGAAAAAATTATGCATTTATCCCATTTCCTCAACTGTAAGTATCCAAACATTAGTATCCACCATAAAAATTTGTCATCACAGGAAATGATATTCATGATGTGGGAATCATACCAATGCACTAAAAATTGGAAATTCTCAATGCAAAATTGGAAATATGTGTGATTTCCCCACCCAACATAAATTTCCTTATGTGCTTAATGCACATCAACATTGAATCTCACAATTATGTTGCCGCAATGACATGGGTGTGAATCCCATGTCCCAAGACAATTTTGGCCATCCTCCAACAACCATAGATGCCCATGTGGCTCACAGAAGATGTGGGATGTGTTTGCTGAAGATTCCATGGTGTAATCAAAAGGTACACCCTCCAAGGTGCATGAATCCAAGAAGTACCTACCCATTCCTACCATAGATGAAAAAATCCTCCAACTGTCAGATCCATATGGGAATTTTATTGATTTCCCATGTGCACAATCCAAATGGCTCAACTCTCTGCCACTGGTCATGCAATCACCACCATGAATGGAGGAATCAAAGATAGGAGAGGGTTTCATTTTCTATGGATGAGAAGGGGGTGATGCCCTTAACAAATCCCCATGGATGAGTGTGGGATCCTCCTGCTCCTTACTTGGCATCAAAAGAAAGAAACCCTTCACCCAATTATCATCCTCATGTGTGTTCGTTGCCATAGGTGTGTGGAATAAATTATAGTGAAACACCTCTCTACAAAATGTGTCTACCAAAGGTGTGGATGTATCAAACCTATCATGGGTTAGTCCAACACAAGGGATTTCTTCAAACTCTACAGTGAAAATAGGACTCACTCTATGAGAAAAATCAGCCTTTCTTGGGAAATGTCCCTGTGCTTGGAACTCATCATCTGCATCCCAAAAGTCCTCAAGCACAAAAATTTAGAATGCACCTCATGTGCATGTGTATGGAAGGTATCCAAAGGCTGCAAATTAAATATCTGTGTATGTCCACATGTCAGGACAATGCCATTCACAACAAAGAATTTATTGCATAAATTAAACTCTTTACCTCCCACAGTCTTTATTCCAATGATGTCTCTATCCACCCAATCAATACAAGGATAAGCACTTTGATTTTCTGATTTGCATGGGATGTAATCAGCCACATATTCTAAGGTGAAATTTCCTTTCCACATAGGAAGGTCATGGGGTCCTTTTTCCATAGCATGCCTCAAGAGACATTCTTTACATTCACAAGAATTATGAGATTGTTTGGGTGTTCTCCTAGCAGATCTTCCAAAAGGGGTAACATGAGTTATATTACAGAGGGTAAAGTTTCTCAAATCCAAATATAAAATAAAAATAATCTTTGAAATGAATGAATTTACAATTCCCCCCAATGCAAGATACTCTTTGTAGTGGTGGGGTAAGTTTTCACTTGCATCTATCATCTTTGCTAAATCCTTCTTAGGATTAGCCATTGGTGGTTAAACCATTATGTATTCATACTCCTCATTTTCACGAAAGTAACCATCTTGGTATCTTTACATTTGCAATCCATCATTAACATAAATCACATCTTCTTCTTTAAGAAATTGATCGAAGTCTTCTTCAATAATTGGTAGCAACCTCATAGTTGCAACTGGATTTAGTGATTTGTAAAATTAGTCAACAGAGAACCTTATTTCCACGGGAGTGGACGAAAGTGCCATGATACCATTGTAGTATCCCTGATCTGATATACAGATCATAATATTATTTTTTTGCAAATTAGCTTAATGTTTTGAAATAAAACTTGCAAACAACCAGACAACTTTTGGAAGCTAAGCAGATAAGGGAAAATGGCTGATACTTTTGGTCACATGGAAGTAGGAAGAGTAAATAAATCAAGGACAGAATAGGACTGATATATTTCCTTCCCTAACACATTTATATTAGGGACCATTGAGGTCTCGCAGTCCGCTCCGTGGAAACCTACTCCCATGCTTCTGGGTCACCTAACCGTGAAACTAGGAAGCACTTTTCTCATATCCACAACCAGAGGCTCGTATAAACTGAATAAGGTTATGAGATAGTAATCATAGGTTCATGAATTTTTATAAGAGAACAGAAGCAAAGTAAAAGGTTCTGCAAGTTGTAAAGGTGAGACTAGCTCGTCGGGCAGCTCACTAGCTCCATATTCAGGCCTTTCCAAATAGGGTAAAGGTGGTTAGGATTCTCTATTTTGGACTTGGGGGACTTTTATATGTCTTTCAATGACTCATCAAAAAAATAATGGAGTAATTTTGAGTCATACAAGTCGAAATATGGAAGTTACAACAAAACTAGTTATTTTCCAATGCAAATCTAGACTAGGTTGACTTAAAATGAGTAAATCTCAGCCATTTTGAATCAGAATGTTATGAAAATTTTAGATGCTGTAAATAATAACATATTAGGACCATGAGGGTTGAAATAAATC
Source organism: Pseudotsuga menziesii (assembly GCA_001517045.1). Taxonomy (NCBI): domain Eukaryota; kingdom Viridiplantae; phylum Streptophyta; class Pinopsida; order Pinales; family Pinaceae; genus Pseudotsuga; species Pseudotsuga menziesii. The sequence continues at coordinate 447,351 of LPNX010767532.1, read as the reverse complement.
TCAAAATATTCACAGAGGTCACCTCTCATAGCACAACTCCAAAATTATGACTCTGGAGCTAGGAAACTCAAGAATTTCGATCTCTGAATCTCACAAACTTTAGGAATGACCTGAAGGTGGTATGAATATGATATTGAGTAGTACATTAGACATAATTATACATATAATATCATATATATGTCGAAATATCCATTACATAGCTCCATAATTGCTAGAAGATCATAAAACATAGAGAAGGAGAAGAGAGGAAGGGATGTCACTGATAGGAGGCCTCAAAGCTCTCCTAGATGATATGATAATGGAATTAAAGAGACATGAACTCCAGCAAAAACCCTCTTTCAATAGATGAAATCTACTCCTTAGCTTCAGTAAGACCTGCAATAGAAGTGGGAATAAGAGGAGAGAAGGGGAACAATGGACTCGGGGCACATCACCCAAGATATTGAGGTTCACCACTCAGAAAGGAAGCTTAAGCTTCAATCAATTACAAAACATACACTAACCAAACTATGTGGATGATCTTGACTTTTTCTTTAATAGAACTCTGGGTGACCTGTTTAACAAGTAGAAGCTAATGGTGACTTGTGAGAGCAAGTCAACCACCTAGAAGCCCTAACCCTAGCCACATATGCGCCCTCCTTGAGCAAATTGTAATGTAGGACCATGTGGAGATGTTTCCCTATCCATGTCATTCATCAAACTTGGAAATTGCGCCTCCTTAGGCCCATAGTTGCTACTGTTGTCAATGACAGCTTTTTCTGTCTTTCCTGCTTTTCCCTATGACATATTTTCTGACTTTCCTTCTTTTATTATGACTACTTTTGTCATAGATTTTGGGAACTTTCCCTTTTCTCTTTGACTACTTTTGTCATAGAGTTTCCACTTTCTTAATCTCCTCCCTTGGCAAGTTGGTTTGCCACGTGTTCTTGACTTGGCAAGCTCAATTCCACATGTTATTTGCATAATAATTAATTAATGGAAATAAAAATTAAATACATGCCTCAATAATGTTTATTTAGCAACATTCTCCTAGGCTAAATAATTAATGCCTCATAAATAATATTTGGACAAAATTCCCTAGGTGAGGTAATTAATGCATCTTTAACCCCCCAATGTGTTGGGCATGATCAACACTTTTATGTCCAAAATTGTGGGGACATGACAATTACCTTTTGCTAGAAAGTATCTTTATGATATTGTTAGCGAAGTATCTATATGATCTTTGTTACCTTTTTTAGAAATTATCTTTACGATTGTTGAACTTTGGTTGTCATTGATGTCAACTGATTATGTTCCAGTTTGAAGAAATATATGATGAAAGCCAATATATGAAATCTAGTTTGAGGAAGTACATAGGAAGTACATGCAACTTGTCAACTGATGTCAAAGAGGATTCAGTGTCCTTGTTTGAAGAAGTATATGAATATCAGGTTGAAGAAATACCTATTAAGTACATCCAACTTGAAGAGGTACTTAAGGTAAATATGCAAATCCTAAGTCTACTCGGTCATGCTACTTCAAGGTAAAAGTCAAAAGGGTTGGCTAGAAAAAGCATTGGGAGTGCGCAAGAGGCATGAGAATAAGATGTAGTTGGACAAGTATGCTAGTTTTGGAAGTGCACAAGACCCACAAGTGATGATACTTCAAGGGTGAAAAACCACACATGAAGTAATTCCAAAGTGCACAAATCCCACTAAGACATGGGACACATATACACAAGCATTCACTAACACAAACACATATGCGCAAATACCACCAAGGTGTTGGACTAGAGTGTGCAAACTCCACATGTTAACTCATGAGAAGATAGACGTTGATGAGAGATAGAATGAAGTGGTTAGATTAACCAAGAAAGGAAGTACATGCATCACAAATTTAAAGGAACCCCAACTTGTGGACATACTCTTAGAACAAGAGTAGTATAAATAATCAAGAAGTGGTAGTGATAAAGTAAGACTGGAGATGGAATTAATCTAAATTTCTGAGAAGACAAGCTTCATATTCTTGGGTTATTAATGGATCATTGAACAAGAAAGAAGATATATAGCTGAGAGCCAAATGAGCATAATTATTGAGGAATGTCAGTAGAATTTGTGCAAATAAGGAGATTGCTTAGCACTGAGATTTGAATCGGAAGTAACAGAGGCAGTATAACACTATTAACATTGCATATCCAAAAAGGGAGGAGATAATATCTATTAAAAATATCCTTTCACAGATATTGTGAAATATTGAAATAGAGAAGATCACAGATAGATACAAAGGATGCAAAGAAGAGAAGATTGTAGATAGTTGCAGAGGAATCAAAGCAGAGAAGATCGTAGATAGCTACAGAAGATGCAAAGCAGAGAAGATCATAGATAGTTGCAATAGACGCAAATAAGAGTAGATAGGAGATGTCACAGAAAGACTCAAAAGTTGCATATTAAAGAATATCAATGAAGATTGCAGAAATTCACATTTTGCAGTTCGTTGCAGGTCAAAAGGATGCAAATCATAGAAACTAACAAAACTTTATTTCAAGGTAGTTGGATAGGGCAGGGAAATGGAGTTGTAGCTTCCTTCTAATTGGTGATGGTAAAACTAGTGAGTCGATGATCATAGTCAAGTTGATGCTTGACAACAACAAATTGGTGCTTGTAGAATTGAATTTGTATCCTAGTTAGGTCGGTGCATGTTTCCGCAAATCGGTGCTTGCGCAGTGGATATAATTTCTTATAGGTTGGTGCATGAGTGAGTTGGTGCTCACACTCAAAGATTGGTGTCTCTAGTTGTAATCAGAACTTTACATACATACATACATACATACATACATACATATATATATATATATATACACATTTATATGTATATATACATATATACATGTATACATGTATATATACATGTATATATATGTACTACGCAACCAATAAGAAATTATATCTACTATGCAAGCATCGATTTGCAGAATTATATATATATATACATACACACACACACACACACACACATATATACATATATATGTACACACACACACACACACATATATGTATATACATATATATATGTATACATACATATGTATACATATACATATGTATATGTATACATATGCATATATACATATGTATACATGTATATATATACATATGTATATGTATATATATACATACATATATATGTGTGTGTGTGTGTGTGTGTGTGTGTATACATATGTATATGTATACATATGTATGTATATGTATACATATGTATGTATACATATATATATGTATATGCATATGTGTGTGTGTGTGTGTACATATATATGTATGTGTGTGTGTGTGTGTGTGTGTGTGTGTGTGTGTAATTATGCAAATCGATACTTGCGTAGTAGATATAATTTCTTATTGGTTGGTGCATGAGTGAGTTGGTGCTCACACTCAAATATTGGTGTCTCTAGTTGTAATCAAAACTTTACATACATACATAAATACATACATATATATATGTGTGTGTGTGTGTGTGTGTGTGTGTGTGTGTGTGTGTATATACATATATATGTATATATATACACATATATATGTGTATATATATACACATATATATGTGTATACACATATATGTGTATATGTATATATGTGTATATGTATACACATATATGTGTATATGTATACACGTATATATGTGTATATGTATACACGTATATATGTGTATATATATATACATATATATATATATATGTGTGTGTGTGTGTGTGTGTGTGTGTGTGTGTGTATACATATACATATACATATACATATACATATATATGTATATGTATATGTATATGTATATGTATATATATGTATGTGTGTGTATATACATATACATATATATGTATATGTATATATACACACACATATACATATACATATACATATATATGTGTATATACATATATATCTATATATATATGTGTGTGTGTGTGTGTGTGTGTGTGTGTGTGTGTGTGTGCTTCTCAGATATTTGTGCACTGTGTTTCTTATTGATTTGGTTGAAATTGTAATTGAAGTAACTTTTGTCAAATAAAATTTTTAAATCTATAGTTTATACTGATTCACACCCCTCTCAGTATAAAAAATAATTCCAATAATTGGTATCAGGGTGGGTGTCTTCAGTAACAGTTTAACGACTCAAAGACAAATCTTACCATAGACATTGAAAGGCAGGAAGGCCTATCCACCAATAGAGTATTGAGATTTGATGGGATGAATTACACATTTTGGAAATTAAGAATGGAATTATATTTACAGTCCCTTGGAGTGGATATCTGGGATTCAGTAGAAAATGGATACCATGGCCCCAAAACTACACCAGCTAACCTTGCAATTAGAAGACAATATTAATACAAGGCGAACTCTAGATATGCATTGTTGTGTGGATTGGAATATTATGTGTTCACCAAGGTTATACAGTGTGCAATAATGAAAGAGATGTGGGATAAACTCAATCCCTTCTCTGAAGGGGATGGAAAAGTCAAAAAGGACAAATTGTTGACCTTCTCAAGGAAATTTGAAAACTTGAGGATGAAAGAAGATGAAAACATAGAATCATACCTTCTTCGGGTTGATGAAATTGTTAATACTCTCAAGGTACTTTGAGTGGAGGCTTGATGAAGGAGTTGTAGTCCAGAATATACTCATAACACTTCCACCAATATTTGATCCCAAAGTATCACTTCTAAAAGACCAAGCCAATATGAATGATTTGAATAAGGATGAGAAACATGGGATCCTTACAGCCTACGAGATGAGAAATGAAGGGAAATCTCCTTTAGGAAGGAAGCAACATTCAAGGTCACCAAGAAAGACAAGACCAATGAACATGAGAAAAACAAAAGTGTATATGAAGAATCAGATGGAGAAGAAGCAAATTTCGTAAAGAAATTAAAGAGAGGAGGTGGCAAATACAGAGGTAAGTTTCCTTTCAAATGTTTTAAGTGTGGTAGAATATGACACTTTTCTTCAAAATGTCCCTACAAGGAAAAAATGAACAGTGACAATGAGGAGGAAGTTTACTACAAAGACCAAAGAAAGGAACACACATTTGACAACATAAAGAAATTTAGGAAACAAAAAAAGTGGAGCTTGTGCACCAAGGAAGAAGAAAGCTCAGTTGATGAAGATGATGGCTATCATAGCATGAGAGAAGTTATTTTTTTGGCAGTATTAGAGGATGAAGAACCAAAAGAAAAATTTTGTTCATAAATGATCAAAGGAATGCATGAAAGTCAACCAGGAGGATTGGATAAGTATTTTTTCAAAGGAGTATTTACCTCACCTTCGAAATCCAACACAGAAAGTGAACTAGTCAATATGCCTAATAATAGTATTAGAGAAGAAGAAATAGATGAAACTATAGAAGTTGATTGGGAAGGTGAATTGGTGAGTTATCTGGAAGAGTTGAAGAAGTCAAGAAAGAAGAACAAATCACTAAAGGAACAACCGATAAATATTGAAAAATAGAACAAGGAAGAAAAGGATCTTCAAGAAACTTTACAAAACAGATGAGTCAAAAGAAAGAGGAACTTGAGAAACAACTACATTGCGCACAAAATGAAGTAACACGATTGGACGAAAATAAATTTTTGCTAGAAGAATTATTAGAAGAAACTGAAAGGAAGAATGAGCTGCTAAAAGAAAGGCTTGCACAAAAATATATGGAGATATCTCACGTAAAAGGTAAAGTGGTTGAACTGATATGTTAAATCTAACCTTTGCGTAAGCAAAGATAGTCCATGGATAAAAAACTAGTTTGCGCAAATATGAATGAAGACAAAGTCTATCTTTACATAGAAACTAAAGCTAAGTTTCACAAAAACACTTCAATCTTGAACAGGATACTAAACAACCAGAGATCACTAGCACACAAAAGAAGGATTAGCTTTAATAAAACAAACAAAAAATATTTGCGACAGTGAAAGCATGACAAACACAAAACAGATCAAGTTTAAAGATCAAGTTCATAACATGTATGATATTTATACACTTTCTCTTGCTACACAAGTAAAAGAAGAGTCAATATGCTAAAGTTTTTTAGGTGCAATCACCTTGGCCACATTGCAAAATATTGTCATACAATAAGATGCTACACTTGCGATGGATTTGGACACAAGGCTCAACATTGTTAAAGAACAATGAATGGTCCAGATAGAAATATTATGCATAACAACAATCTCAATACAAGGACTAAAATGGAAGACGATCAAGGGAAATATCAAAATGAAAGTGTGTACATGAAGAAATGGGTAAGGAAAACTCCTAAAACATACATAGAATAAGCAAACAATCCGAGTTTGTCTCAAACAACCATTAATTGTTGCTTGTCCTAATAATGTCTAAGAGATTGAGTAAGATCCTTGAATTCAACACGATATTAATTAGGAATTCAAGGAGTATGTTAGTGGATCTTTGTAGTTAGAAAATAATTGAAGTTGGTTGTCGTATTAATGTGACGTTGCAAAGAACATGTACATTTATTTAATTATGTTCAAGAATATGTTGAATTGTAGCATAAAAGGATCATACTTGAAATAGTTAAAAGAGAAAGTACAAATAAGTGTTGATGTTGAACACACATAAGGCTCACGCAGAGACATAAATGAAGTTTGTATTATGTTCAAAAATTGTCTTTAGAAAATTACATAAGACCTCTTTCATAGAAAACAGATTTGAAGTACAAAGAGGTAACATGATTGAAGTACAAAGATGACGACATAAGCCAAATTAAGAAAAACTTAAAGAACAAAATTGGTTCAAAGTCGTAGCTCAAGATCCAACTCCATGACATGATTGACAAGATGTTGTGAAATATGAAGCTCTAGATCTACCGAAGCTAGCTTGATGAACTTTATGGGGTGTAGGAATGGATAAAGCTGCAAAGTAGAAGACAAAGAATTAGAAGTAGATTTCTCATCCTGAATCGGGTTCAGGAGGTCAAGTTTTTGTTGTAGTTTTCGCTCCATAAAATAAACTCTCTTACTCAGACTAGACAACTCCTCGGTAGTGCTCTGATTGACATGCGATTGTTGGTACCAATGTATAAACTCATATCCCTTCATCTAGGATTTCCAAACTCTCATGTCCACTCTCAATCTTCCAAATTCTTCCTGATGCGACTGAATTGCCAATCGAAGATTATAAATTGAGTTACTAAATCTCTAAGAGTAGGAAGAAATGATGATAGAAGAAGAAAAACTCAAAGGATGTGGAAATTAGAAGAATTGTGCTGGGGAATGAACCAAGGAGATGAACCAAGCAATACGTAACTCATTTATAGAACTTGAAGTTGAATTTTCACATGCACGAAAAATAAATTGAAGAGACACTGAGGATTAATGACATTCATATCTGCATTGCTTCTCCAAAAAATTAGCAAATGGAGTGCAGAGCAGAATGGCTCCTCTTCCGTGGCTAGGGTTTCCCTAGTCACTGCCTTGCTTCTCAGAGCCATGGATCACTAGTTGTTGCTCTTTGCAGAGCCGTGCTTGCTGGATCACTGGCTGCTGCTCCTCGTGCCTCAATGTGGTTTCTCGTGGTTTCAGCATGGAGTCCTCTCGGGAAATGGGCTCTCATGCCCAACTCGTTGCCTTCAAGGCCCTTGTTCAAGTTGTCGCTCCTCAGGCATCTTCTCATTCTTCATCCAAGTTCGTGAAAAAGATGGACGAGATCCCCTCTCTGGAGCTCTCTCCTTTGGATCCATGCCAGAAATCTCTCATCCTCTCTGAGCAAGCCCTCATTGGTAAGTTCATAGGGTTATGGCCCAACCCTAAGGCGGTGGAGATTTGGATCTCAGAACAATGGAACCCTCTTCTGCAAGGACAAGTCTCTCTCTTTGCTGCTAGACAGGGGTTTGTTGTATTCCTGTTCTCAAATAAAGAAGAAAGAGACCTTGTCTTCCGTTCGGGCCCTTTTTTCATGGGCTCTAGAGGTCTGTTCTTAGCCCCATGGTCTCTGGGGTTTAACCCAGAAGCATAGATCACTGCCGCTCCAGTCTGGGTAAGACTCCCTAACCTCCCTCTTCATCTTTGGGGGAAAAGCACTATGATTGACATTGGTAATAAGTTAGGTCGCTATCTAGATACTGCAGAACCAAAAGGGGGTCAGTATAGATGTACCCGTATCTACGTAGAGGTGAATCTAGAGAAAAGACTCCTGGAGGCCCTAAAGCTCACATTAGCATAATGGAGCCACATTCAAGAACTGGATTATGAGCAGATCCCTTTCAAATGCAACTTCTGCCATGTTTATGGTCACTTCGCCAAAAGCTTCCCTAAGCTTGCAGAACTACAGAAACCAGCAAATCTCCCAGCTTCCAAAGATGTTGAGTTCCAGACGGTCTCTAATCGACGCCGTCCTCCCCGGCGAAAGGAGCCACAAGCGTCTCAGCACAAGGTTTCTCCTCAAGATCTTTCTCCTCTTGCAGATACTCCGCGGTCGAAAAAACAAAAATAGTTTTGAAGTTCTCCAGGAAGATGAAGCACAAGAACATGAAGTTGCAGTTGTCCCAGAGCAGGGCATCCCTGGTCCCTCTGGCTCCACGGGGGTAGCTGATCCAAAACTTGCTTCTCCAGGTTCTAGGAAAGACCTCAACGTTTTGGTTCACAAGACCCCAGTCCAGGCAGGGCTGGCTTCCTTGGCCCCTTCGTTAGACGGAACCTCCGAATCCGAAGACTTTTCAGCTCCTTCTCCTTCCCTCACCAGAGGGCAAAAGACAAATAAAGAATGTAGAGAAAAGGAAGCAACCTCAAATATCAGCTCGAGCTTTTAGAAGAAATTGGATCCTTTCATTAAGGGGCTTTCCTGTCAGCCTATTTAATGTTTTGTTTCTGTATTCTTCTCTGCTCACAATTCGTGAGAGTATATTCTTGCAAGCATTCTTTTTCTCGAAATAGCCTCAGAAGATTTTGGGACTCTCTTCTCAAAGCACTTATAAGAAGGTTGACTATTCTATTAGAGGGCATCAGACTTCTTTTTCTGGATTCCTCTTTGTACGTCGGGTTGGGCTACAGCCATTTTTAATCAATCAAAATTTTTAAGTTTTTGTTAAAAAAAAAATGACATTCATATCTGCATGATTCGAATATGGGTATGGAGACACCAAAAGTTATTGCATGAGTTAATGAATTTGGGAAAAAGGACAAAAAGTGAAAATCCAATTCATTGTTTTGTGTGACCAGATTGATGTTGCTCGAAAGGATCGAGTATGAAGCTGGAACATCAAAGTTTCTACATGAGTTGTTAGTCACATTGTCTTGCTACCATGTTGACTAATGAATGAAAGTACGTGCAAAGGAACCTTGGATATCAAAGCAAGATATGTGAAGTCAATAAATGCAATGAATATTGGCCACAATGTGGTAAATGTGATGAAAAAAATTTGGATGTTAAAAAATCAATGTGGAAGACAATACAAACCAGAAATAGATGAAACCCTATAGTGCATAGTAAATACAATAATAAGCTGGCATTGAATCTTGCGCAGGAAATGAATAAGTGTTAATATGGAAAGAACAGAAGATCAAGATAAAAGGAAGCATCTACAGAGATAATGTTGAGTGAGCAGATAGCAAGATGACTAAGCTCTATGGAACAACCCCAGCAAAAGGCAGAAAATAAAGCATGAAGACAAGGGGAGTATTCGAAGCAAACAGATATATGGAAGTCCGACACAAAACTGAAGACATAAGAAAATATGATAATGTGTATCGAATGCCCCTCTTTTCCATTGATGTCAAAGGGGGAGAAAGATCATGAAGCATGGGACAAATATCATCATCAACAATAAATTTTGCATAAATGAAAACAACAAAAAAGTACATTCCAGCTTGTGAAAAAGAACAAAATATCAAACTACAAAAACAAAAGAGGAGTACACACAAGGGGAGTATTGCGACCAGAACAACTAAAGCATGCAATCCAGGAGGTGTTGGCATGCACAACTTCATGATTTGTTGACATCAATGCCAAAGGGGGATATTGTTGAACTTTGGTTGTCATTAATGTCAACTGATTGTATGCCAGTTTGAAGAAATATATGATGAAAGCGAGTATATGAAATCTGGTTTGAAGAAGTACATAGGAAATACATTCATCTTGTCAACACATGTCAAAGAGGATTCAATATTCTTGTTTGAAGAAGTATATGAATGTTATTTTGAAGAAACAAATAAGAAGTGCATCCATCTTGAAGAGGTACTTAAGGTATATTCACAAATCCTATAAAGTCCACCCAATCATGCTACTTCAAGGTAAAAGTCAAAAGAGTCGGTTGGACAAAGGTTCGGGAGTGTGCAAGAGGCGTGGTAATAAGATGCAGTTGGATAGGTATGCTAGTTCTGGAAGTGTGTAAGACCCACAAGTGATGATACTTCAAGGGTGAAAAACCACACATTAAGTAATTCCAAAGTGTACAAATCCCGCTAAGACCTTGGACGCATATACACAAGCGTCCACTAAAGCACAAAAACATATGCGCAAATACCACCAAGGTGTTGGACAGGAGTGTGCAAAACTCCATGTGTTAAATCATGAGTCTATAGGGCACTTGGATATGAATTACGAAGCAAATGATAAAATCATATGACTTGAAGGCATGATTTGCAACTCCTTTTTCTATCATATTTCCAGTAGAGATTTATGATATCTCCACTAATTTAGGATCAAATATGACTCGCTTGGGTGAGCTGGTATGGGTTATACGGTATACAGACAACAAATTTCCTGCCAAGGAGGTCACATAGAGGACATTCTTAAACAATCCATGCTCAAATTTGATTCAACCTTTCCCAACAACTGGGATTTGAGAGTCATCTCCCATATGAATGCTTGGTCCACCAGAGAGATATAGAGAAGAGAATGATTCTTTGGAGGACACCATGTGGTTGGAGGATCCAGAATCAACGATAAAATCTTGTGACTGAGAAAATCCTGCCTTCAAATCATGGCATCTCTCATTATATTCAGCCTTATTTCCAGGATCAGGCTTCCTTGCACCTTGAAGAAGGGCAATATTGTTATGTCAAGGAGTCTAGACATTTCATCATGGTTTTCTTCATACATATGTTCTCTAGATGATTCCCTCTCTTGCAATATGGGCGCTTGGCTTTTTCAAACCTTTTGTGCTTGTCCTTATTGGAACATGAAGCTCCTTCTAAAGGATTCTGCTTCTCTTTAGGCTTGAAATCAATGTTCTTCTTTTCTTTTCAATTCTACTTCCCCTTTGCTTGCAAATTCTTAGTCTCTCCAGCTAAGAGAGCCTTATTTTTGGAGGATTTGAGGGCTCCTATCTATATCAGCTTATCTTGTTCTTAAATAAGAGATTATGTGAAGGAATCAAGGGATAGAATTCACCAATTAGGAGTTGTCAGTCTCCCAGAGTGAAATGTGGATACGAACACTGGGAATCATGGGCCAAGTTTTCTCATAATTGAGAGCACCAATTGCTCATCCTTATTGTCAATCCCACATTGCTTGCACTGCATGACCAAGGATTTGAATTTGGAGAATAATTGTTATATGGTTTCAAAGTTGTTGGGATGAAGAGAAATCAACTCATTCTCCATAATATGGCCTCTCATCTCATCCTAATTTCCAAACAGTGATTTCCAAACAGTGATTCGATCTTTTGCCATACTTCCCTTGGATTTTTTAATCCATTAAGATGGAAGAGTAACTCCATGGATATATGAATGCACATGAATCCAAATGCTTCATCCAGCTTGTTCAAATACTTTGATTTCTCAAGATTTTGTTGGGGTTCAGCCTCCTTTCCCATGGTAACCCTGTATAGACCTTTTTTGCACAACACAATCTGCATGTCATCCCTCCAATCAAGATAGTTGAAAGGTGTGAGGGTATTGGGTGTCAAGGATGTTGAATTCTCCATCTTACAACTTTAAGGAGCAACACAATTCTTCCATATTCTTCAATTTACCTGCAAAAAAACACTTCAATTCGAAGGCAAAACAATTCAATCACTCTCTACTTCGACATGTGCACATTCTCTGGGTGAATCACACATAGCTAGACTTCTCTAGACAAAATCCAGAGGGAGAAAGGCAAAAGATACCAAGAATTATGTGGAACCCAATTGCATCTGGTGCATCAATGGAAATTTTTGAGGATTGAAGTTGGCCTGATTTCCTAGTCTGATACCATGCTTAATTTAGCAAAGCTTCAGGATCTTAAGGGTAGAATGAACCTCACTGTGAAAGAAGGTGGAAGGATAAAGAAGCAATTCAATCTACAAGATCAAACAATCATGGTGAAATTGAACAACCAAAAGACAAAAAATGGTCAACATAACATTACATCCATTATCATTAATCTTAGTGTAATACAATGATGATACAATAGAAAGAATTCAAATCCACTAGGAATGACTCGAATTCACCAACTTGGACTGACTCCAGTGCAAAATCAATGTGGGAAAATCACCACTAGAAGCTCACTAATGTAACTTAGGATGACTAAATCAATTCTCATTCAGCTAACTGAATAATGTAGGTAGGAAAAGGCACCTAACCTCCTTAAATCAAGAAAATGTGGCACTAGACTAACTGGAGATGAACTGATTGATGCCCATCTAAGGATAACTCAACACATACTAGGTTGAACTAATGGTGGGACTCCCAAGACTCGGTGTGGGTTCCTAAATTATAGGGATTGCCCTTTGGAGCTCTTAAACTCATGTAATATAGAGCATCAAGTGGTAGGTGGGCCCCAATGAGTTCCCCATGGAACTAGTGAAGTGACAACAAACTCCTAATCTAGGAAATGAATTTTAGACTATGGTGGTCAAGGGAGGATTATAATTAATCCTAACACCCAAGTGAGGATATTAAGGACGAAATGACACTATAGAATATTATTGGTGATAGATCTAGTGATTCAGAAGGGTTCAAGCTATACCCAACTGATAGATTCAGTAAGATGACTCAAAACCCAAGGAGAAAAAATTGCCTAAGAGTGACCAATGCTAGATCCAGATATAAATGGGGTCAATTTAAGATCAAAAATTAGATTTAGGGTTTAAAAATTATTTTAGATTTGATTTTTAAGATTTATCACCACAAGATTGCTTGCTCTATTAGATCTAGAAAATGATGGTTTTATCTTTAGGGTTTTAATTGTGACAATTGAAATAGATATTTGAAATGCAAAATACAATAGAATGTACCTGGAAATGCTTATGACCTCCAAGTATGATGATGATATTCCCTCTCCGATCAAATTCAAGTGTTTTCCATGCTCTCCAAGTGAAATCGTTATGTCTTTCAAGTGACCAAGACGCCCTCCTCCTGCAAGAAACGATCTACAAAGTAAGAATGGATTTTTCAAAAAGAGAGAGATAGAGAGAAAAAATATCAATATGATGACAATATACAATAATATTACCCCTAAATCAAATATGATTTATGGAAGAAGCATGGAGCTCAGTCACAATAGCGCCCCCATCAAATCGTTATCTCCATCAATGGTACGACCCCCTGCAAAAATGGTTTAGCAAAGCATAGATCCACAAGAATGATATAGAGAAAAAGACTTTCCAATATTAACACAATAACATTCGACAAAGCTTCCAAGTATTTCTCAAGAATATTTTTATTATTGTTGGAATCCAAGAACCAAAAGTCCCATACAAATGAGATAACATCTCAATATATAGATCTCTCCAATACAAAATCCCTAGAAGCAGTAGTATCAATGGCTAGGATCAAAAGATATAACATCAAGATCAATGATCAATAATGTGTCGGACATAACATACATGGATCCCTCAAAACAAAAGGGGTGCACTCCCTCTAAGACAGCCAAGGGGGGCGTACTATGAATGATAACATAGCACATGGTGGGGACTAGGAGGTGAAAACATGTCCTTATCTAGTCACACCCCAAGTCACAACATCATAATATATCAAAGTATAACATAATGTGACTAAAGTCACTAAATCATGGCCCCTCAATGACATAATAAAACGCCCAAAGTGGTGATATCTAGGACGTGTGGACCCCAAAAAGGGTGAGAACAATGCGGGAAGGTGTAGAATATATCATAATCATGCCTCGAACAAGTTTCATGCCAAGTCCTTTCCCCACTAGACCAAATTGATTTCCTTTGCTAGCCAATTCTTTATTTTTATATCTGTGAAACATCATCTTGGAAGATAAAAAATGCTTGTAACTCACTGTTAACCATACTTGGGGAAAATATGAGTTGAAAAATAAATATGGGAACATAACAATATGGTAAAAATGAGTGGCCGCACCACTATTTCCTCTGATATGGCCCTAGGAGAATAAAATATGTCTCAAAAAGTAATAAAATGCAATTTTTATACGTCATCGAACAACTAGAGGATGAGCTGGCCATAAAATCAAACATATGTTCCCGAAACTAAATACGGAGTGTACCAATGGACTCAGAATGTCCAAATCAACTAAAGAGGAATACTCATAAACCATATGTCTGTTAAGAGATTCATCGAAAGGTCTATCCAAGCTCAGATAGTAAATAAATAAGGCTCGTAAATGATGATAACCATAATAATAATGCAAGCCATCATAAGAAACCACCATATGTATTATTAAGTCATTTAATGAGCATTGATAGGCTATGAATAAACATTATAACACACTATCATCCAAACTCATCCTGAAACCTGTTATTGACTTGGCAAACTGAGTTGCCTTGGTTAAATTGAGTTCACTTGGTCAAACTAAGTTGACTTGGTCAAATTGAGTTGACTTGGTTAAACTAAGTTGGCCATTTTTCTAATCATGGGTCAAAGTGGAAAAACAAGGTTAGGCTTGGGGAATGACCTGACTCTAAACACTATGAACATCTCGGTTGAAGGACAAAGGGGATCCACAATACACATATGCTAGAATCAGATGAACACTAGGGAATGGTGTCTCATAGATGGGTGGAATAATGAGAATGTTTCAACTAGACTCTACACAAGTAACCTTTATTTGAATTTACTTTTAGTCAGCTTTGTAGTTTAGATTTAACATTTAAACTTTAACTTTAATATTTGAATCAACTTTCACTAGCCATCCTCCAAGAGCAGGTGCATCAATAGCCTTACGGGCCTCAGATAATGACTTGGTATGACCACCATTTCCCACCACCATCCATATTTGTGATCGAGTGACCACCCTATTACCATGTATAGGAAAACGACCTTACATCATACAAAGGATGAGTGCATGTCTCTGGAAACTAACTAGCTACTTGAATATTTTTACTTTATTTGTAGTAGTTTTTAGAAACATTTTTTTGCTAACTAGGAATCCATTTAGGTATAACATTTAATATCTTGTTCCTTAGTGTCTAAATACACTCTTGGGTAGGACTACTTGTTTTCAAGGACTAGAGGAAAACAATCCTTGTGATGAAAATCACATAAACCAACACCGAGACATAAGATAAACATAGGATCTAATCCAACATGGAGGTATATGCGGGGGATATCCTTGATGTCACTAGTCAAAATACAAGTCAAGGGTATAATCAAGTATGGATGACAACGAATGGGTGACGAAAGTGATAAGGTGGTGCCAAGACTAGCAAATTGAGTCCCTATAGGGAAATGGCCAAGTCCATACTGATAAAGGGCATGACCATTGGGTATACACAAGAACCTCATGAATAAAATAACTAAGTCATCTCTACTCTAGACCATCAATGAAATCAAGACAAAATATCACCAATGCCTGACCACCATAAACCAAGTCAAGCTACTAAAATAGATAAAAGAGCATAACAATAATCCAAGTATATAAACCATATACCAATCGTGTTATATACCTGCATCTTATCTGAAAAATGGAAAGGACACTAGAACATTATTGTTGTATATCATGGGCCCTGTCAGCATATCTACTATGAAAAATTAAGAATGACTAACTTAGTCATCAAATCTAGGGTCATGAGGCTCGATCATGGGATGAAGCTAATAATTTATATGCTCTAGGTCCACTGACTATAGGCGTGATCATCATCTGAAAGCTCATCAATTGTTGATCTCAATGGAAAGGACTAACTCATGAATGTGCTCAGAACTGCTCTAGAATCATGGAAGCCCCAACTACTATGTATGTGACAACATCTGACTCCAACTGGGACAAGTGATCTCAGGGAGAGAGTTTTTGAGAAACTCAAAAATCTCTTATCTGCAACATCCCTCATCAATCATCTAACATGCACACGATCATCTTCTTCACCTTCAACATAGCATGTTCCTACGCATTAACATGGAAATAGACATTACCAAGCAGTACATGTGGGATAAAATAAAATGAAATAAAATGTTGGAAATGAAAATCTAAAAGTAAAATGCTAAAAGTAAACATCTAATCTAGGAACTGTTGAACCATTGCAGTCTTATTAACCAGATAGCATTAATAGAAAGGGACAAACTCAATGGTCTAAAAGACTCAAACCAAAAGACAAAAGACTCAAATACTCAAGACCATTCAACACTCTGAAAAGAAACCACTCAAACCTATTGTTCAAGTGAGCTTATTCGACCTCCTACTTCAAGATAATAGGGTGGGAAGCTATCAATAAGTCACACCATCATTAAGCAGAAAATAATGCTTAAGAATCAACCCATTTACTAGAAACTCTAACTCATCTCCATCCAAAGTCTTTAACCAAAATGATCCCTTTCCTGCAATCCTTCCAATCCGATAAGGGCCCATCCAAAATCTATCCAACTTTCCATGGTTTCCAGGTTTTTCTTTATGCTTATCCCACAAAATGACTATATATCTTACTCCAAACTGAGCCATTATAGTGTTTTGATCAAAGGTACCTTTTATTCATTCTTGTTCTATAACCATTCTATTGAACACTTCTCTCCATGTCTCATCAATCTCAACCAGTTTATCAATTCTCAGTTGCATTGCCTCCTGATCAGAAGAATATTGATGTAATACTTCATAACCTGGTATTTGAAGACTAATGGGTAGTCTGCAATTTTTCCCATATACTAGTTCAAATGGGGATTTTCCTGTTATCCTCTTTACCGTTGTTCTATCTTCCCATAAATCTTACTTCAGCTTGGTATCCCAACTCCTCATATTTTCTCCAACCATCCTTTTTAGCAGTCTTATTAGATTTTGTTGCTAGATTCTTCCAAGTCGTTTTCTTGGGGATAGTAATTTGATTAATGGGATAGAACAATACCACGATTAGCACACAATTCACACATTTATGTATTAATGAAAGATTTGACATTATCTGTAGTGAGATTTAAGGGGCATCCATATCCAAAAACGATATATTAATCCAAAAAGTTTACTATCACTTTTATTGTGTCCTTTTTATTAGGAACAACTTCAACCCATTGAGTAAAATAGTTCGTACATGTCAAAATATACTTATATCCATTACTCAAATTGTGATCAAAGGTCCTGCAAAATCCATTCCGCACTGCTAAAGAGGATCATCTACAATTATATGGGATAAAGCCAATGCAGAAAATCTAGTTTTCCATAAAAGAACTGGCACTCCTCACAAACCCTTACGAATGTGTGAACATCGTTAAACAAAGTGGGGCAGTAATAACCTGATTTCTTAATTTTTGACACAGTAGTTCTAGGAGCATAGTGATTACCACACAATCCTGAATGCAATTCTCTCATAATCTCTTGGGACTCTTGCAGATTTACACCTTTCAAAATTATTCCATTAGGGTTTTCCATCCCAATCCTTCTTGAGTAATCACATATTTAGATGGTTTTAATCTAATGGATCTTCTTTGATGTTCGACTATATAATTTCGACACTTTAAATTTTGCAGGTAAAATATTATTTCCCTATACAATTCATGTTCTTCATCTATATATAATACAATCATTTCTTTTAGATTTGCCTTTATTAGTGATTTTCCTTCTGAAATGAGCTGAGCAAGACCTTGTCCCTTAACAATCTTAATGGATTTACTTTCTAAATCATACTCCTGCATCCTTAATATCCAATTTACTCTGACAACAATACCATATTATTGAGAAAGAACATCCTTAACCGCTTGATATGGTACATAGGCTATAACTTTCAAAAACCCAATATATGTTCTAAAGTGCTTCAAGGATTTTACCAAAGCATAGGCTTGTTTTTCAATTATGGTGTAATCTAGTTCAACATCTCTCAAATTCTTACTTATAAAATCAATTGGTTGTCCATGACCCTCATGGTTCTTCTGCAATAGAACACCTGCTATTGTATCTTTAGATGCATAAGAATAGATTAAGAAATTTGTATTCTGGTCTGGGATTACCAAAACAGGGTATGTGGAAATATCTTTCTTTAACCTGATTGTAACGTTTTTTAACCTGAAACGTTTCATAAAGTTAACTTTAAAAAAACGATCGTAGCGTTCTAACATTATGAGGGGGAGGGATAACTTCTATAGCTTGAACTCATTCTGGTTCAATCCCAATTCCATCCTTAGAAACTATATCCCCCAACAAATTTCCTTCATATACACCAAATATGGACTTCTTCAAGTTTAAGGATATACCAAATTGCCTACATTTATCAAATATCTTCCTCCAATGATCCACATGACCACTCCTCTCCTTGGAAAATATGATTAAATGATCCAGGAGGATATTGGTGGCCACCCGCCTATTCCACTTGGACCCCCACCATTGTTTCTTTCAGTTTTCCATTTTCCTTAATTGTAGCACAATTTACTATTTTTGGCAGTTTTTGGTCCTAAACTTCTAGAGCCGTTTTGAGGCCTTAAACAACATTTTTTCGGCATCGAATGGTCGAGTAAATATGAGTCTGTTTCAGACTTAATGCTTTTCATTTATGGACGTAGTCCTTGAAGAGATATTTCTAACGATGTATCATGCGCGTCAAACGAAGGTAGTATGCCAAAGCTACGACCCCGAGAAATTGATGTACCAAGTTACCCAATGGGGCCCACATTCTGGCGTTTCACCTCCTAGGGTTAGGTTTTTGGATGTGTAGGTTTTCCATTGTTTCTCAATAATATATAGGCCTTCAAGCCTCATTGTAACACAGAGTTCAAAGGCATGTAGCCGCCACATCTCTCCTCAGAGATAAGCTACCAGCACTCTAGTTAGTTTATTTCCATTATGTATGTAAACAAGTTTTAGTTCTTTGATTAATGCAATGAAGTGTTATTTCCGATGCATATTTGTTTCTATGGTTATTTGTGTATTCTGTTGCGTTCCTGCATAAATTCAGATCAATGGTATCAGAGCAATCTGCTCTTTCTCGATCCTTCTTTGCATGTCCCCAATGAGGGCGGGGTATAAAGAGTTAGGGCTTGATCTGGTTGAACCTTTGCAAGATTAGCCTCACAAATCCCGACAGTCTCCCATGGGGGACAAAAAGAAAGACGAGGGCTCGGAAGATCTTATCAAAATGTTGCTCGAGGAGGCCCTTGAAAAATAAAGGAACGCGATGATGGATAACTTCGCCCAGATCCTTCAAGGACTTCCCACTGGCGGCGCATCTGCATCTAGCAGCCACTCTGGAGCCGCAACCCCTTTTAAGGTACAAGTAAACTTTGGCATTCCCATATTTGATGGTCGAATAGATGCAGACATAGTAGATAGATGGTTGAATCTATTAGAAGGATATTTCTCGGTTCGGGACTTTTTCACCCAGGAAAATATTACTTTTTCACTACTCAAAGCTGCCCCCCATGACAAGGACTGGTGGGAAACCTACTGTGAGAGAAAGGACGAGGAGGAACCCTATCTATTCTTGACCGTACCCACTTGGAATTGATTCTGAGATGCCATAAAGGGACAATATTATCCCATGGGGAGCTATGAGGACAAGTACATACAATGGACTACGCTGCGGTAGCAAAGAGATCAAGATGTGCATGAGATGACGAATATGTTCCATACCATGTGCACCAAGTTGGGTATCAAAGATTCAAAGAAACATTTGGTCCTAAAGTACCGCAGTTGTCTGCACAGATACATTCAGGAGGAAATGGAGTTCCTCGACATTTCCTCGCTTGGTACAGCATACCGATATGTTGCCAAAATTGAGCAAAAATTCAAACAGAAAAAGCGAGACTTTGGATCTGCGAATCAGAAGCAAGTGAAAGGTACCCACAAACCGCAGAACCAAGGACACAGGTAAGGCATGGTGACTCAAGACAACTTTCCAAATCCACAAGCAAAGAACAACAATGTGAAGCCAAAGAAGGAAGCGAGAAAGTGGTGTGAGTTCCATAAGAGCCCCACTCACAACACCAGTGAGTGTCAGGCCAAGCAGTCACTAGTGGCCGAGATAAAGGCTTCCAAATAAGATGCATACTCTAACACTGAATCAAAACCTAAGAAGGGGAATGTCAGAGGGAAGAATATTATCGATGCATAGCCCAACGCCACCATTGCCACCACGAAGATCCAAAAGGAAGAACCAGAAGATTCATAGGAGGAGGAGCATCTTTTCCACTCCCAGATGTGGGTAAGGGGTTCCTCGCTACAATTCATTGTTGATAATGGGAGCCAAAAGAACCTCATTTTAGCAGAGGTCATGAAGCGGTTGGGCTTGCCGACCACAGCACACCCGCAGTCGTACACCATTGGGTGGCTTCACCAAGGACGGGATCTCCGCATCAGCCAGCAGTGTCACCTTCCCTACATCATCAAGCCCTACACCGATGAGGTATTATGTGATATTGCTCCTCTTGATGTTTGTGATGCATTATTGGGTCAACCATACTTATGAAAGTGACATGTTGTGTATGAGTCTCAGCCTCACGCTGTTATTATTACGTTGGGAAATAAGTTGTACAAGATACCAGAGGTACCACCTCTTGCCGCTATCTCTTTGGTTACTTCAAAACAATGCAGTAAGCTCATTTTGAAAACTGGTAAATTTGTTTTCTTGATGATCCACCCTCGGGGAAAGAAGAAGATCGTGGCCACGACCTCCAGACAGGGCCCATCTGCATGACAACAACAAATGGACAATGTCGTGGAGGAGTACAGGGACATATTCACCTCAACCATAGGGGTTCCTCTACACTGTCAAGTCAAGCACCCCATTGATCTTACTCTAGATGCGCCACTTCCCAATGGACCGATCTATCGACGCTCTATTCTGGAGAATGATGAAATCAAGTGGAAAATTTAGGAGCTGCTACAGAAGGGTCACATCCGGCCAATTTCATCACCCTGTGGGAGCCCGCTTGTGTTGGTACAGAAGAAGGATGGGACTTGGAGACTCTGTGTTGACTATCGGGCGTTGAACAAGATCACTGTCTGGAATAGGTACCCAATCCCACAGATTGATGACCTCCTAGACCAGCTTAAAGGGGCGAAATATTTTGGCAAGATCGACTTAAAGTCCGAGTATCACCAAGTACCGATTGAACCAACCGATGTGTGGAAGACTTCCTTCAAAGCCAAGGAGGTCCTTTGCGAATGGTTGGTCATGCCTTTCGAGCTGACAAATGCTCCTGCAACCTTCATGAGACTGTTGGACGACATCTTGCGGCCATTCACCAACTCATTTATAGTAGTGTACTTGGATGACATCCTGATATTCAACTAGACTTGGGAAGAACGCCTCCACCACATCCAACCGGTCCTCCAAACACTACGGCAACACAAGTTGTGTGCTAATTTGGACAAGTGCACTTTTGGCATGACCCAGGTTCAATATCTGGGATACATTAATATTGATGAGTATGGGTTACATGTGGATCCAACCAAGATCCAATTCATTCGGGATTGGCTAGCCCCAACTACTCTAACAGAGCTTCGCATCTTTCTGAGTCTTGCTAATTTCTACCCCAAGTTCGTGTTGGGATTCTCTCATATCACTTGGCCCTTGAGTTAAGTCACCAAGGGAGGAGCAAAAGCAAAATTCTTCTGGTCAGAAACTCAACAGAAGGCGTTTGCAGAATTGAAACATTGCCTCTGTTGTGCCCCAATTCTCACATTACCAGACTTGCAACAACCATTTGAGATCGAGATAGATGCCTCTGACTATGCTATTGGGGCAGTCCCTACTCAACAAGGTCATCCAGTGGCATATCACAGTGAGACATTGTCTGATACAGTCCGCAAATATCCCACTTATGACAAAGAGATGTATTCCATTGTACATGCTTTCCAACAATGGAACCATTACATTTTGGGGAAGGAAACGATCATCCACACAGACCATCGACCCCTGCAGTTCATACAGACACAAGGGAAGTTACAGAACGATTGCCATCATAAGTGGTCCACATATCTACAACAGTTTCATTTGAATATCAAGTACAAGAAGGGAAGCACCAATAATGTTGCAGACTGCCTTAGCCGACCATCGATCATGGCGATAACCACTGTGCTCAACTCTTGTGGGCATGAGACCTCTGATTGGATGCTTCTCTACAATAGCAATCCAGAATTCAGCCACAAATACAAGACGCTCTTGGAGGGAAACCAAGTTCCAAATTTTCACCTCCAGGATGCACTACTATGTCACATGGGACACCTTTGTGTTCCTTCAGCGAGCGTGCCAAGATGATTTGGGAAGCACACTACAGTCGAATCACTGAGCATTTTAGGGTCAAGAAAATAGTGGCAGTATTGCATAAGTATTTCTATTAGCCGAACCTTCGACGGGATATTGGGAAGTACATCCGATCCTGCACTACATGCGCCATTGCTAAACCGTCCATCAAGAAGCAAGACCTCTATACTCTGTTGCCTACCCTTAGTCAAACTTGGGAATCCATCTGCATGGATTACATGTCGGGCCTTCCTTATACTAAGAATGGCAATGACTATGTGTTCATGGTCATCAACAGATTCTCAAAGATGGTTGTAATGGCATCCTGCAAGAAGAATATCATAGCAGAATCCACTGCTAAATTCTTCTTTGAACGAGTGTGGGTACACTTTGGGATCCCACAATATATAATCTCAAATCGGTACAACATGTTCCTTAGTACATTCTGGTCTAGCCTATGGTCAATGCTAGACACCAAGCTCACAAAGTCCACAGCTTTCCATCCCCAGACTGATGACCAGACAGAGATCGTCAACCAGATGATCATACACATTTTGTGCATGTACAACTCAAAGCATCCACGCACATGGGATGAGATCCTTCCCCATGTACAACATAGCTATAATCGGGCCCTCCACAGCTCAACCGACCACAGCTCCTTTCAGGTGGGTTTGGGATTCCAGCCACTATGTCCCATTGACGTAGTCATGCCATTTGCAGCTACTCAGGCTGATTCAGCTCATGTCTAGTCTGAAGTTTCTAAGGCAAACAACTTCATTGAGCGCATTCAGCACATTCGCCAACAAGTTCGTGACATATTGGACAGATCAAATGCCAAGTACAAGCAGCGGCATGATCGGCATCAGGTGCAACACAACTTCTAGGTGGGCGACAAAGTGTGGCTACATTTGCAGAAGGAGCGCCTTGCTGGACCGCACCGCAAGCTTCGACCGCTTCGATATGGGCCACGCACCATCACCAAGGTTGTCGAGGACAATGCCTTCGAGCTTAGTATTCCACCATTCCTTGGTCTGCACCTAGTGTTCAATGTGGACCGCCTTCGGCCCTACTTTCCACCTCTACTGGACACATCAGACGTGGCAGAACAACTTACACCAACAGAGTTAAACCCCAACTGCATGGAACAAGCCACAACTGATCAGATTATGGACACACAGATCAAGAACACCCGCTAGTAGAAGATCCAGCTATATCGAGTTGTCAAAGTAGGTCAACTCCTTCACCAAGGAAAGTGACTCACCAGAGACCAAGTTTAGCAGAAGTTTCCTAATCTCATGGAGGAACTCAACACAATGGGGACCATTGCTTCCTAAGGTGGGAGGAATGATCGAGGAGGATATTGGTGGCCACCCACCTATTCCACTTGGAGCCCCACCATTGTTTCTTTCAGTTTTTCATTTTCCTTGATTGTAGCACAATTTACTATTTTTGGCAGTTTTCGGGTCCTAAACTTCCGGAGCTGTTTTGAAGCCCTATACGACATTTTTTCGGCATCGAATGGTTGGGAAAAGATAAGTCCATTTTGGACTTGATATTTTCCATTTATGAATGTAGTGCTTGAAGAGATGTTTCTAACGATGTATCATGCACGTCAAACAAAGATAGTATGCCAAAGTTACGACCCTGGGAAATTGATGTACCAAGTTACCCAACAAGGCCCACATTCTGGCGTTTCACCTCCTAGGGTTAGGTTTTTGGATGTGTAGGGTTTCCATTGTTTCTCAATAATATATAGGCCTTCGAGCCTCATTGTAACACAAAGTTTAGAGGCATGTAGCCGCCACATCTCTTCTCAGAGATAAGCTACCAACACTCTAGCTAGTTTATTTCCATTCTGTATGTAAACAAGTTTCAGTTCTTTGATTAATGAAATTAAGTGTTATTTCCGCTGCATATTTGTTTCTATGGTTATTTGTGTATTCTGTTGTGTTCTTGCATAAATCCGGATCATTAAATCATCTGGGTAAATAACGATAATTTTACCAATGAGGTCACTAAAGGCTTGATCCATTGCTCTTTGAAATATGGAACCAACATTTAAAAGATTAAAAGGCATATGAATTTACTCATATGTTCCTCAAGGTGTAGTGAAAGTAGTTTTTCCCCGATCCTCTTTCTTTATATGTACCTGATTATACTCCGAGAATCCATCCACCATAGACAACATACCTACGTTGATAACACTCTATAATAATTTTTCCATATTAGGAAACATGTAATTATCCTTTAATGACACTTGATTTAGGTTTTTGAAGTCAATAGAAATCCTAATTTCACTGCTCTTCTTCCGGACAATCACAATATTCGATACCTATGTAGTGTATTTGATAGGTTTGATAATCCCTACTGGTAATATTTTCTCTAACTCCTTCTTCACCAAGGGAGCTAACTTATTATTTATATTGTGAAGCTTTTGTTGATAAGGCTTGGCTCCCTCCTTTAAAGGAATTGTGTGTTCAATCACCGATGGGTCATATGTTTTTAATTCATCATAAGGCCATGCAAAAAACATGCTTATATCCCGAATCAAAATTTTGATTTTGCTTCGTTCCTCTTTATAAGCATTCTTACCAATTCTAATCTTCCTTGGAGAAATAAAAGATCAATTATTTATTTCAATCACCTCATCAATCGGTTCAGCTCTTTGTCCCTTGTACTAATCATGCCGATTGAAATTTTTCTCCAAAGGAATTGCAATTTCCATTACATTGGAATCTTCCATAGCTCTCCCTTCAAGTTGATCTTAAAAACTAATCATAGGGCTTTGGGAGGCATTAAGGAATCATATGATTTGAGCATCATCATCAAACACTTTCCAATGATCTTGATTATCAAGAACATAAGGTCTCAAAACAAATTCCACCTTGCACCCTTGTTGAGATAAACTTTTTGAAACCTCAAAAGTGCTTGCAATGATTGACAACTCACTGGCACGAGTATTTTCTTCCCAAGGCACTACTCTAATACCAAAAGCATCAAAAAATTCAATTGCACCCCAAACAACATTCCTGTAATCTCTAAGTCTATTATTCTTTGCAACAAATTGATTTCGGACTTGGGAGACTACAAGGTCTAAATCACCTACAACACTTAGTGACTTTATGTTCCTTTCTTTGGAAATTTCTAAACTTAGATGTAAAGCCTCATACTCTACTACATTATTTGTGCAATCAAATGCTAGTCTGAAGGAGTACAAAGTATTTTCACCAGGCGGTGATGTTAAAACTACTCCAACTCTAACACCATATGTTGACCTAGCTCCATCAAGGTGCAAATTTCAAAATTGACTATGAGGGAAAGGGTGTTGCCTTATATTCTCCCACTAATTTGTGAGAATCGTGAAGTTCCCAATCTCATCGCTGGAACACATAAATTCTTTGAACAAATGCTCCATGGTTTTTCTACATGTTCTGGCATGGAGGGTTTGTTCATTAAGATAATGTAGGAGTCTTTCCCATTTTGGATGGTGGTGAAACTAAGATCCATATGAATACTACCACCTATCTTAGTAGAAAATCCTGAAGACAACAACATTCTCCATGCATCAAGGACATCCAAACCAACACATTCATGGAAAGCTCAATATTCAAGCACATGACTAGTCTACCTTAAAAAAATTCAATAACTCCTTTAGCTTCGACTGAGCGGGAATGCATCCCACATGCACTCCCAAAGGACCTAGTTACGTTGAGTTATAATTGCTCCATGACTCTAAGAGGCATGGCATTTACCTCCACAACAGAATCTAACATGCAATTGTGCAAGATTAAACCATTTACTTCCAGGGCTATAAACAGAGGATATCCACCAAGGCTTCTACTCGACAAACTCTGAATCATAATAGGTTTGTCCTTTTGATTTATTAATTTTTTTTTGGTGAGATTCCCAAATTACTTGTAGCTCTTCCATACATCGAAGGCAACTTCAATATTTCAAAAAACTGGATAGGCATATTGAGTTTGGAAAGAAAATTGGATACATCAATATTTAGGCCATAAGGATTTCCATCATCATTATTGTTTGTAGTTAAGCCAAGGAATTTCATGACTTCATGCTCAACGAAAGGGATTTTGATCAACTCTTTAAAAGGAACCAAATAATGGAAACTTCACAGTTTTTCATGTACATTAGTTTCCAATATCCCCTTATCTCTTTGATTGGTTATTGGAGAAATCTTTGTCGTGTTAGGGCCACTATCCATCCTCCACATGGTGGCGTTTGGAGGTTCTGAATTTTGCGCTAGAACAGGATTAAGGGTATCCTTCTAAGTCTCAGGAAATATTATATTCTTTTGAGAGTTGGTCGTGTCCTTTTAAGATACCTCGGGAACTTTATTTTTAGGCAAAACTTGGTTAGAAGGGATTTTTTCGAGTTGGTTGATCATTAGAGCACTTAGGACGAATCTATTGGTTTTCGAATGACTTGTTAACAAGACTTTAGGAGGACTTGAGTTTGTAAGAGCTATTTTATCACACATATTATTCATCATGTTTTGAAAATGTTCATCTCATTGCTTATTTTCTTGTTGTTGTTGTTGGACTATGACAACCATGTTACTGACAAGTTGACATATAGAGTACATCATTTTCACAGTAGCCTCATACATATCATCATATTGATAATAAGCATGCATGGTATTAGGAAAATGGTACGACACCACTCCTTAGTGGATTCACTTCATGGAGTTTCCAAGTGAAATGAAAATACTAATCAACGAAGGATAAGTCGTTGGGGAACTTAAATGCGGGAGAAAGAAATAAATGATTGTAACAATCATGCAAGGTAAAATTTAGTCATCGAGTTTAAGTTCAAATGCAGTATTATTCACAAGATAAATGTGAAGTAAATTACTCGCAGACACTAGAGGTAAGCCTCTACCTCCACGACAACGACACCAAAAGATGTTATCACTCAAAGTGTGGCTACCACCAAAGGGTAACCTATCTAAGACGACAGAGGTAGGGTAACTAACCAAGTGACATCGCAAGGGCCTTGTCCACTACCATAGAAGGGTATTTTTCACACAGGATGAGCTCTTGTTGCTTTAGACCAATCTAGGAGAAATAACAAGGGGAAGACCCTAACTAGCCTATGAGGGCTAGCAAACCAACTCCAGACACTCTAAGGGTAGAAAGATCGAAGGATTGGATGGACAGATCAAAATCTCATAAAGTAAGTGCATAGTATAGGAGTTAAGGGAAAGTTGAGGAGGCTTAAGCAAAAGAGAAATATTCAACCCAAGGTAAAATGTACCACAATGCGTTTAGGTGATTAGATCTAGATAAATCTAGTGCCAAGGAGAAAAACCCAAATGTGATACGCCTAGGGCTTAGGTAAATAATCAATGCGTGGACTCCAAATGAGAAGATTAAGGACGAAATGACACTAGAGAATATGCTTGATGATAGATCTAACGATTTGGAAGGGTTCAAGCTATACCCAACTGATAAATACAATAAGATGATTGAAAACCCAAGGAGGTAAAATTGCCCAAGAGTAACCAGTGCTAGAACTAGAGGTAAATGGGGTTAGTTTAAGTTCAAACTTTAGATCTAGGTTTTACAAATTATTTTAAACTTAGGTTTTAAGTTTTATCGACACAAGATTGCCCGATCAATCAGATCTATAAAATGAGGGTTTTACCTTTAGGGTTTTAATTGTGACCATTGGAATAGATCCTATAAATGAAAAGTACAATAGAACGTACCTGGAAATGCTTGTGGCCACCAAGTATGATGATGATATTTCCTCTTCGATCAATTGCAAGTGTTTTCAATGCCCTCCAAGTGAAATCGCTATGTCTCCCAAGTGACCAAGACACCCTCCTCCTACAAGAAATGATCTATAACATAAGAATCAATTTTTCAAAAAGACAGAGAGAACTAATGAAGAATGGATAAAAAAGCATCAATATAACCACACTATAGAATAATATTACTCCCGAACCAAATATGATTAGTGGAATAAGTATGGATATTAGTCACAATAGCGCCCCCATCAAATCGTTATCTCCATCAATGGTATGGCCCTTTGCAAAAATGGTTTAGCAAAGCATAGATCCACAAGAATTCTATAAAGAAAAAAGACTTTCTAATATTCACACAATAAAATTTGACAAAGCTTCCAAGTATTTCTCAAAAATATTTGTATTATTTCTAGAATCCAAGAGCCAAAAGTCCCATACAAATGAGAGAGCATCTCAATATACAAATGTCTCCAATATAAAATCCCAAGATCCAATAGTATCAATGGCTAGGATCAAAATATATAACATCAAGATCAATGACCAATAATGTGTCAAACATAACATACATGTATCACTCAAAACAAGAGGGGTGCACTCCCTTTCAAACACCTAAGGGGGACGTAACACATAAAAAGTGTCTATGAATGATAGCATAGCACATGGTGGGGACTAGCAGGTGAAAACATGTCCTTCTCTAGCCACACCCCAAGGCACAACATCATAATATGTCAAAGTATAACATAATGTGACTAAAGTGTCTAAATCGTGGCCCCTCAATGACATAATAAAACACCCAAAGTGATGATCTAGCTAGGATATGTGGACCCCACAAAGGGTGAGAACAAACTCGGAAGATGTATAATATTTCAACATCATGCCTTGAACAGTTTCACACCACTTCCTTGCCCCACTAGACCAAATAGATTTCCTTTTCTAGCCAATTCTTTAATTTTATATTTCCGAAACATCATCCAAAAAGATACAAATACCTGTAACTCACTGTTGACCATACCAAGGGAAAATCTAAGCTGAAAAATAAATCTGGGAACACAAAAATATGGTAAAAACAAGTGGTCACACCACTATGTCCTTTGATAACGCACCGGGATAATAAAGTATGTCTCAAAAACTAATTAAATTCCATTTTTATGTGGCATCCAATCGATTGTTAAGAACTCGTGTCAACCCTCTTCTTTATTTTGTTAGTATATTTTATCGGACGCATATGCTTTGTAAGTCGTCCCATCAGTATGTTGTATTAACCCACATTCATGGGGAGTAAGTAATAGTTGTTAAGTTGTCTAGTTATTATGTTGCATTATCCCACATTCATAGGGGGTAATAGCTGTTTAGATTAGACTTAGTATATAAGTATGTGTTGAGGCTAATGAAAGCATCAAAAGAGTTATTTTGTATTAAGCTTGCTCAAAGGAGGTTACCCCCTTGAAATGGCCCGCAATCAATAAAATCTCTTTTGTGCTTGAATATTTATGTTATATTGTGCATTTTGATTGTTCATTGCAGGAGGTTCTCCACATCCGGTATCAAAGCACTTTCCTTGGCACAAGTGGGAAATTTTATTTTTCTTTTCAAAAAAAAAAAGAGGGCAAAATTGGGTGGCGACTTTTAGATCAATTTCAGAAACTTTCTGCATAGAATCAGAAGAAACAGGTCGCATATCTGAATTCCTCTTTCAAAAATACGTAGTTTCAAAAAAAATCATCTCATTTGGAGTTCTAAAAGTGGAGATATCGCGGATTTAAAATCAGCAATTTTTCAGAATTTTAGGGACGGCCACGGATATTGCTGAGCGAAAATCTTTTGACCGGGTGCCCAGATTTCTATTCTGATTTCGTGAGTAGAAGCAGAGTGGTTGTTCCCATTCCAGAAATAGGCTATAATAGCGATTCTGAGTAATATAGATTGGGTTATGCTCATTTTAAAAGTTTTTGTCTCAAAACCCTAGCTCTAATTACGGGTTTTTGAGCATTGGGTGGAATTTCTGCCACATTTTTTTTGGCATTGTGATTATTGCAGTAGTTCTTCTTCTTGCAGCAGTATTTTTCATTCGGATCAGGGAATAAACCCTATCCGCTTAACTATGGGAAGTACTTGGGCATAGCCCTAAAACTCATTGTGAGGAGTACCACAGGAACCCCGAAGTAGTTGGCCATTGACAGGACCTGCCAAGCGAAAAGGGCAACGACCCCCACCAGATTTACTAGATTCCCATCTGTGAGAAAAACCAAAGAGCTGTCATTTTTTGCCAAGCGGTTAGCAGTTTTACCTGCGCCATGAAGTGAGGGGTACTACACCAATACTCAAGCCTGAGACAGCCTTGGTGGCCGAGTGAATACCTTTGAACCATTAGGAAGTTGAATATACCTGGGGTCCATATCTATTTATAGTTGACAACACGTAGAATTCCAGACTTGTCACAAATCATTTAATCCAATTCAAGTTGATAAAGCACTGCTTTCTAGCACCGCCACAGATCATTTCTTGAGGGAAACAAACAAAAAAATTGTTTTTCAGCCATATATTCCTTGACTTAGCTCCATTTCCCTTGAAAATTCACTATAACCCCTGACATTCTATTCTACATATTTCATTGATTGAGGACTGTATCCCAAGTCCACTTCTCAAAGCTCGAGTTTCCATCTCCTTTTTTCACCTAGCTTCTGAACTTCACATTTTTTGTTTCCTTGTCCCTCAGAAAGTGTCCACAACCTAGTTACCCACTCGCGTTTTTCCCAACTCAAAATTTTTCTTTTCTAAAACCCTCTTTGTTTTTGTTTTTCCACCCATTTCCGATTAAAAAAAAAGTCACCCCCGCAAGAGTAAATAGATAAATGGAAGAAGAACTTGTCACCCTCAAGACCAAACTCAAAGATCTGGATCAAATATTTCTCGACCTCCATCTTTAGTATTCAGCCATGAGCAACCGGCAACAGCCTAAGTCTTCTATCGGCACTGCGTTCTCTGCTTCCAACAACTTTTGTAGGCCGAAGATTGAATTCCCTCGCTTCAATGGTGATGATCCAAGTGGATGGATACACAAGGCAGAACAATACTTTAATATGCATAACACTTTTGATGTCACCAAAGTCCCACTTGCATCATTTCATTTGGAACGTGAAGCCCTTCAATGGTTCTATTGGTACATCAAGGATCATGAAGAGCCCCAATTGACAGATTTTTTCCAACTCCTTTTGCACCGATTTGGCCCTAGTAGTTTTGATGAATTCACAAGTGCACTCACCAAACTTCACCAGACTTGCACTGTGAGAGAGTATCAAACAGAATTTAAGAAATTAGTCAAGCACATAGAAGGATTTTTTGATGCATTCTACAGGAGTTGCTTTATCAGTGGTCTTAAGGATACAATTCGATCTGAGGTTAACATGTTTTGTCCCAACACAATGATGGAAATCCTAGGGTTGGCTAAGTTGATAGAGGACAAGATCAGGGCTCAACAACACCCCAAATCCACTTTTGTTCCATTCAGTAATATGGTTTCCCAAAGACATCCAATCCCTCCATCTCCTAGACCCACTCCTATCAAGCATTTTTCTGAAGCTGACATGCAGGCACATAGGGAAAAAGAACTTTATTATAATTGTGATGGGAAATTCACCTGGGGACATCAATGCACTGAACAAAAGCCCTATCTCTTGGATGTGGTTTCTCCGCCTGCACTTGAAATTTGTGAAGCTGCAAAAGATCCAGTAGACGATCAGGTCGACATTCAACAGCTGCCTGTTGACCCTCATTCTCATGATGAACACCCATAGATATCTCTCCATGCATTAGCCGGAGTCACCGCCCCACAAACCATGCAGGTCAAGGGTTTCTTCAAGAAGATTCATCTTACAATACTCATTGATTTTGGTAGCACCCATAACTTCATTGACCCTTAGATTACCAAACAAGATGATAGTTTTTGTTGAATTTTTAATGGTTATATCAGATCTTAAAACATTTAGCATCATAACAGCATAACCATAAGCCAAAAGATCACTGAAAGATAGACAAGCACAACCATACAAAAAGAACACAAAGATTTATCTTGGGAAAACCCTAAAGGGAAAAACCCAGCAAAAGCTTCATCAATATAGATGCCCCAAAAGATAAAAGGTAAAACCAAAAGGCTGATCAAAGACCGATCCTCCTCCTTCTCCAACTACTTCTCTCTCCTCCACTAATGCGCTACACAAGTGAGTGTGTGTGTGTGTCCCAAATGAGGAGCGCCACACCTCTATTTATATTCATCCATTCACTTTAATAATTAATTCCGAAATGTAGGCTCGAGTTAATCATGTAGGCTCAAGTAACCACAACTGGGGTTCTAATGACTCACCTTTACAATTTGAGGGGACTACCTCATGACTCTTATTAGTTCTTCTGATTAGAAGCATCGAGGTACAAAGTAAAACAAGTGGTTCTCCCGGTAGGACCATCGGGGACCACAAAAAGTACATATAAAATATTCTTCGAAGTTACAATATTTCAACACTCCCCCTTAACGAGAAGGGTATTCTACAACATCAACAACAAAAATAGTAGAAGAGAGATAGAGGACATCATCAACATCATCAAGGTAACACATCTATAAATCATTGGAAGCTTTTCAACATGATGTAGTCTCCATCTTCAATCTTCAGTCTTCAACAATATCAACACTTTGATCGCTTCGATCAGCAACAACTTTGACCGCTTCGATTAGCAACAACGTCTTCAGCTCTTTGACCTTTCTATTAGCAACAACATCTTCAGCTCTTTGACCTTTCGATCAACAACAACATCTTCAGCTCTTTGACCTTTTGATCAGCAACATCATCATCATCACATTCTGATATTTCGATCAGTATGTCATCATCATCAGCAACTTGCAATCCACAACAAGAAGACGAAAATCTTCGGATCACTTTTGGACCTAAGTCCAGGGATGATACAATCCTACCACATTCTCGACAACCGAAGTCACCGCATTGATTACAGGATAATCAGTCCCTATCACTTTAGGAGTAGGTCCAAGGATGATGCAATCCTACCACATTCTCGGGGACTGAAACCACCAGATTGATTACAGGATGATCAGTCCCTATCACTTTAGGACTAGGTCCAAGGATGATGCAATCCTCCCACACTCTCGGGGACTGAAGCCTCCGAATACCTTTCTGAACCAAAGTTCAAGGATGATGCAATCCTGCCACACTCTCCAGGACTGAAGCCTCCAGATGCCTTTCTGAACCGAAGTTCAAGGATGATGCAATCTTGCCACACTCTCGGGGACCGAAGCCTCCGGATACCTTTCTAAACCGAAGTTCAAGGATGATGCAATCTCACTACATTCTCAAGGACCGAAGTCACCCAATCTATTCTAGACATATGTTTCAGGATGATACAATCCCTCTTCATTCTCGAGGACCGAGGTCACCGGATCACTTTAGGGCAAGTGCCCAGGGATGATACAATCCCACTGCAACATCACTACACCCCCTTTAGAGGAAGGTCTTTCCGAACAACACCAAGCTTGTCTCGAAAGTTTTCGAACTTTACTCGGGACAGAGGCTTCGTCAATACATCATCATCTAAACCATCATCATCTACATCTTCAGTATGTGAATACTGAACTATCACCATCTGTATCTCCAGTATGTGAATACTGAAAGCATCGTTATCTATATATTTAGTATAGAAATACTGAAAGCATCATCATCTCTATATTCAGTATAGAAATACTAAATCACCATCATCTGCATCTACAGTATGTAAATACTGAAACATCATCTATATCTTCAGTATGGGAATACTGAAACATCATCATCTGCATCTTATCTTGTATGTAGAAATACCGGATTTCTATGTGTTACGACGGAACACAGGGTTCTCTATCATCACAACTCTGGTTATCACATAGAATCATTGTAGTATCCATCTTCAAGTCACCAAGACCTAATATCAGCTTTTGAAGCCATATGGCCTCACAACTTAGCAGATCAATCTGCTATGTATTCTGCTTCAGCCGTGCTAAGAGAAACGCTGGATTGTTTCCTGCTAAAACATGAACTCATAGCAGATCCCAGACAATAACATCCACTTGATGTGCTTCTTTTGTCTAAGACACTTCTAGCCCAATCTGCATCTGTATAGCCATACAATCTGTAATCATGGTTTCCATTATAATATAAATCAAAGTCTATAGTCACTTTCAGATATCTCATCACATGCTTTGCATCTATCAGGTGTTCACGGCAAAACAAATGTCTGGTCTGGTATTTGTTAGATACATCAACGTCCCAATAATATGTCTGTATTGAGTCACATCCACTAACTTTGATGAGTCATCAGCTAACAACTTCAAGTTGGAATCCATGGGTGTGGCCATGGCTTTGCATTCCAACATATCTAATCTTTTCAATATCTCTACTGCATACTTTCCCTAGTTGAGAAAGATTCCTTATGAATTTTTTCCATACTTCCAGACCTAGGAAATAATGCATTAACCCAAGGTCTTTCATCTAAAATTCTTCAACGAGATTCTTCTTGCATTCTACAATCTGTTTCTCATTCCCTGTCAAGAATAGATCATCCACATATAGTAATAGTATGGCATGTTCATCTTCTATAACCTTGAAGTAAAGGTTAGGATCGGCTTTCGTCAGGAACTATCTATCCTTCCATACCAAGCTCTGAGAGCTTGCTTTAGGCCATAGAGGGCCTTCTTCAACTTGTATACGTGAGTCCATATATCTTCAACTTCAAATCCTTGTGACTGTTCGATGTAAAACTCTTCCTCAATCATACCATTAAGGAAGGCTTGTCTTTACTTCATCATGAAAGCAACTACCATGATAGTTCTGAAGGAAGTGTACCTTGCTTCTTAGAGTAAGTGTCTCTTCAAAATTAATTCCCTCTTTCTTATAGAAACCTCTAGCCACAAGTCTTTCCTTACTTCTATCAGCAACATATTTTATCTAGCAAATCCATTTGGAAGATACCACATTCTTGCTTTTTGGTTTGAGTACTATATCCCAAACATCATTCTAGTGTTCTTTCATCATAACATCTTCCATGAGTTCGTCTTGTTAGGTCATCAACATATCCTAGTCTTCTGCATTCAACCTTGAAAGTTGGAACCCACTTTACTCTTGGTAAAGTCTCGATCCATCAGGAAGTTGTCCATCATGTCATACCATGTCGAACTTAGATATCTTCTGTAGTCACTCCCCCTGAAGTGGAGTATCATCTTCCCTCTTCATCCTGTGCAGGTGGTTCTATGCTTGATATATACTGGTCAATAGAGTATGTCATGTCATAGTCTATTCTTTCATAGGCAAATCACGAACCTTTCTTTGTACACTTGTTCTACGTACTTCCCTTTATGTCTCGAAACCATATCGTATACATCATTCCCCATGATCAACTATTACTCTTTGATCATAGCTTCTTTCATAGCTAGAAAGGTTAGCATCAATGATGTCACCTAACTATGTTACACAACTAGAGTGTGTCCAAGGCCTCTTAATTTGGTTTGGAAGTCTCACCATTCTTTTCTTCATCTTGGGTTATATCTCGTTCCCATGGTGGTCTTCATCCTTCAAGGTGGATCTATCGCTCTCTGAAGCTCTTTCTTCCGTCATGGTGTCTCTGACCCTGGGAGCTTCAGATTCATGTTTATTGGAGTGAATCTCGAATTGTCATCACTTGTTCTTCAGAACAAGTCTCATACTTCTTTTCTTGTAGGAGGTTGTACAGGACCTTTCCTACAATTCAAATACACCAGTAGCATGGTTAGAACCATTTCATAGAACATATACATAACGACAAATTCTTATGCATCATGTAACTGTTTAGCCAATACAACATTCATCCATGTCTCACAGAAAATTTCTAAATGACATCATTGATATTATGTGCTAATCCAATATGTCAGCAAGGAGGTTTGATTCTAGATAAGTAGCAATGGAGAGGTGTATAGCACCATGAGCTACTTACTCATCACATGCATACTGTTATTAATGCAAACATTCTATCATGCATAACACATCAACTGAATACAAAATAATATCATGAAATGACAATTGAATACTTATCTTTTATTTGTTTCGTGGGTAGACTCCTTCTTGATCATTCTGCTTCATCATCTTCTTCATTCATGAAATCATCATTTCTTATCCAAATGATAAGATGGATAAGAGGTTCTTCAAGAATTGAGTTCTTCATATTCCTCATCGCTTGAGTGATCTTCTTTGAATGGTGAGAGCTTTGATCTTCAATTGATCCCATCTTCTTTATGAGTCAAGCTTCTTCTTCTTCCCAGAGTCAGCTGAAAGTAATCACTTCCTTCTGGCACACATTCCTCGCATGAATGAATCCCATGATCCTGGGAGGCCATTCAAGGTGGTTATCACCGCTTTTGCATTCTTCACTTCTTCTTTTACCTCTTCAATTTGTTTCTTAAGGTCATCTTCCGATGTATGTTCTTTCCTTCAAATAGCTTGGTCAAGGAATCAAACATCTCTTTCGGTGTCTTTAGGGAAGACACTTGTGGTACAATTTGATCCGTGACTGAATCAGCAATAATCTTCTTGGCCTTGACCAAGTTCTTCTGGTGTAAGGATTTGAGCCTCATTTCCCTCTGTAACTGGAACCTCTCTACTCATGTAGGTGTCCAATTCATTTTCTTCAAAGAGATCAAATACTTCGATGCTTGGAAGTTGTCAACTTCACTAAGTTTATCATCAAGCTGATGAGAACCTCAAATGGAAATAGCAAAACATTAGATCTTACTGATTTGAGGTGTCTCTCCTGGATACAGAGCTGGCTGGTCTAGGGTTTGTCAGAGAAACCTATTTTTCAAAACTTGGAATCTTTCAAATTTGATTGGATAGAAATATAGATCTCTTCAAGTTGATCTGTCCAATGTACTCCTTTTCTGAAAATAGTGGAGGGAAGCTCTCGGAATAGGAAGCCCTAGTTTTTCAATTTCTCCTGCAGAAATGCTTGATACTGTTTCTACGCTATCTCTGAAATTACTGCTCCTCTATGTCTGAAACTTCTCACTGAGGTAGCCTCACATGTTTCTGTTCCAACACCATAGGTTTCAGCAGAATGTGTTTCACCAATTGGGACTTATGATTATTTTCCCAAGGTGAAATGTTATGGGACTGTTCAGAACAACGAATATGTACGGAATTCCATGTGTCACTGTTTCATATTTTGAGTCTGAAACTTGGACCACAGAAAGTACAGTCCGTGCTCTTTCTAGAACATCTTCCTAAATTTCATTTGGACCTTTGCAGCCCAAGATATAGCGATTCTCCCTAGGTGTCAGGTGTCCTGTTTAGGGATGAATCCTGGAAGAGGCTGGAACCCTAACTTGGAGGGATCATATCTCCCTAAATATAACAAAGCTAAGACTGAATTTTTGACACAGTGTACATCAACATTTTATCTTCGACCTCTGCAAGTTTCAACTCCTAAGCCTTCGCCAATCCCGATATATAGTGAATTTACCAAAACTTATCAGTTTTAGTATTTAGGGTTTTTTTCCAGCTCGGGGTCAAACTAGGGTTTGACTTTCCCGGAGTTTCACTCAACCAAAAATCTTCAACCAGATCTCTAAACTTTGATTTTGATGAGAAGAGAAATCCTATGCCAGTTTGACTCAAAAATTCATCTTCTGTAGAAAGCCCTAATTTCCCACACGAAAAACTGAAAATGCTCAGAATCGAATTCCGCTTCGACAGAAAGATGCACCCTTCAATGGCGAGTCAACCTAGCCTTCTTTTGCTGATCGATTATGGAGAGAGACCAAAAAATTAAGAATACCTAGCTTTTGTAGCTGCACAATGTCTTCTTTCAGGGTGGCTCTGATTCCATGTTGAATTTTTAATGGTTATATCAGATCTTAAAACATTTAGCATCATAACAGCATAACCATAAGCCAAAAGATCACTGAAAGATAGACAAGCACAACCATACAAAAATAACACAAAGATTTATCTTGGGAAAACCCTAAAGGAAAAAACACAGCAAAATCTTCCTCCATATAGATGCCCCAAAAGATAAAAGGTAAAACCAAAAGGCTGATCAAAGACTGATCCTCCTCCTTCTCCAGCTACTTCTCTCTCCTCCACTAATGCGCTACACAAGTGAGTGTGTGTGTGTGTGTCCCAAATGAGGAGCACCACACCTCTATTTATATTCATCCGTTCACTTTAATAATTAATTATGACATGTAGGCTCGAGTTAATCATGTAGGCTCAAGTAACCACAACTGGGGATGCTAATGACCCACCTTTACAATTTGAGGGGACTACCTCGTGACTCTTATTAGTTCTTCTGATTAGAAGCATCGGGGTACAAATTAATACAAGTGGTTCTCTTGGTAGGACCATCAGGGACCACAAAAAGTACATATAGAATATTCTTCAAAGTTACAATATTTCGACAGTTTTGTCCATCCTCACTCCATCTTTCAAGTCATGGTTGCCAATGGGAGCACCTTACCTTGCAAAGGAAAGTGTCGCAATGTGTGTATCTCTATTGGAGATTATAACTTGCGCTCTAACATGTTTTTCATGCCTCTAGGAGGATGTGATGTGATTTTGGGAACTCAATGGTTAGGCACACTTGGACCCCTCTTATGGGATTTTGTTGAACTGTGGTTGCAATTTTCAGTCAATGGGAACAAACACACATTCAATGTCTTACAACCAGGGTCTCTCAACATCAGCAGTTCCCATCACATGGAAAATCTCCTTAAGATGAATTCACATGGTGTCATCGCTCAGCTCCATTTCATTCAGATGCAACCTTCAGCAGTCTCAACTACTCCCTTGGATCTTTCATTCCGATGCACCCTTCATATGCCTGATTTTTCCAAACTCTTCACTCTTGAGAGTGATGCTTACGACAATGGACTTGGGGTTATCCTCTTTCAAGAAGAACATCCCATTGCATTCACCGACAAATCCCTTTCTGGAAATAATTTATCCACCTCTACATATGAGAAAGAAATGATGACTATTTTGCACACAGTACAAAAGTGGTGGCCATCCCTCTTAGAGAATCCTTTTGGCATCAAGACGGATCACCAGAGTTTGAAATATTTGCTGGAACAACGGGTCTCCTCCCCAACACAACAGAAATGGGTTAGCAAAATCAAGGATTGTGACTATAAGAAGGCTCAAAACAATATTGTGGTGGATGCTCTTTTCCACACATTTGACGCCCATGTTTCTCTTTCAGTTATTTCTCTGCCTATTCCAACTTGGTTACACTCTATTCAGCAAGGCTATGTCAATGACTCCTCATTATCTAAAATCATCCAACCATTGGCCATTAACCCTTCTGTTGTACCACATTTCTCTTGGGATGGCTCTTCTCTGAGATACAAGGGTCATCTGGTGCTTCCCCAGAGCACAGATATTAAACATGCAGTCTTTTATGACCTCCATGCTTCTCCATCGGTAGGGCACTCTAGGTTCATGAAAACATATGAGAGGGCACGATGTCACTGCTTTTGGAAGGGAATGAAATGAGAAATTCAACAGATGGTTTCCGAATGTACTCCTTGTCAACGCCACCAAGGTGAAACTACACTCCTTTTCCGGATTGCTCGAACCTTTGCCCATCCCTACAAGGATTTGGACATATATTTCGATGGATTTCATTCAAGGGATCCCTAAATATGGAGGGAAGACCGTAATCTTGGTTGTGGTTGATCGACTCTCCAAATATCATCATTTTTGTGCTCTCAGACCTCCATATACCACCTCAATCGCACAAATTTTCATGGACAAGATATTCCTTCTTCATGGAATCCATTCTTCCATTGTCTCAGACCGCAACACACCTTTCACAAGTCATTTTCTCCTTACTGACACCAAACTGAATATGAGTTTAGTTTATCACCCACCAATAGATGGTCCGAATGAAGTCATCAACAACTATTGGGAAACTTATCTTCATTGTTTCACCTCTGAAGAACAACATCTGTGGGCAAAGTGGCTCCCTCTGGCTGAATGGTGGTACAATACTTCCTACCATACTGCATCTCAAATGACTCCATATGAAGCATTTATGGTCACACACCTCTAGTACTCCTTCCATACACCCCCATAAATTCACTAGTTCAGGTCGTTGACATGGTTCTTCAAAACCGACATCAGATTCTTCACCTTCTGCAGGACAATCTTCACATGGCCAGAACCTGCATGAAACACCAAGCCAATCAACACCGTTCTGAGCGTACTTTTCAAGTCGGTGACATGGTTTTTTGTCATCTGCAGCCTTACAAGCAATCCTCCTTGAAACTCAATGGGAATCAAACACTCGCTACAAAGATCTCTCGTCCATA
Source organism: Pseudotsuga menziesii (assembly GCA_001517045.1). Lineage (NCBI taxonomy): Eukaryota > Viridiplantae > Streptophyta > Pinopsida > Pinales > Pinaceae > Pseudotsuga > Pseudotsuga menziesii. Next base: position 406,690 of record LPNX010767532.1, on the reverse strand, counting down.
TACAGTTCTTTAGAAGATTGGGTCTATTGCTTACAAATTGGCACTTCCTCCTTCTTCTCGCATTCAACAAGTGATTGGCACCAACATCAGAGCACAAATTGTTTTACGAGAACGGGATAATGAAGGATCCATCATTTTAGATCCGACGGCCATCCTCAATAAGCGCACTTGTCATCTTTGCTCTCGGTCCATCACAGAGGTCTTAATTCAGTGGCACAACATGCAACCAGAGATGCTACATGGGAACCGCTCCTTAAAATTCAGCAACAGTTTCCACATCTAAAGCTTTGAGGACAAAGCTTTTTTTTAAGAGGGAGGGGATGTTAAGAACCCGTTTCAACCCTCCTCTTTATTTTGTTAGTATATTTTATCGGACGCATATGCTTTGTAAGTCGTCCCATAAGTATGTTGTATTATCCCACATTCATGGGGAGTAAGTAATAGTTGTTAAGTTGTCTAGTTATTATGTTGCATTATCCCACATTCATGGGGGGTAATAGTTGTTTAGATTAGACTTAATATATAAGTATGTGTTGAGGCTAATGAAAGCATCGAAGAGTTATTTTGTATTGAGCTTGCTCAAAGGAGGTTTCCCCCTCGAAGTGGTCCGCGATCAATAAAATCTCTTTTGTGCTCCAATATTTATGTTATATCGTGCATTTTGATTGTTCATTGCAGGAGGTTCTTCACATAGATGGAGGATGAACTGGCCATAAAATCAAATACTTTACTCGAAACTAAAAACTGAGTGTACCAATGGACTCAGAATGTCCAAATCAATAAGATACGAGTACTCATACACCATATGTCCACCAAGAAATGCATGAAAGTGTCTATCCAAGCTTAGATAATAAATAAACAGGGCATGTAAATGCTGATAACCATAATAATAATGCAAGCCATCACAAGAAACCACCATATGTAGCATGAATTCATCTAATAAACACTGATAGGCCATGAATAAACAATTTAACACACTGTCGACCAAACTCATCTCGAAACCTACTATTGACTTGGTCAAAATGAGTTGACTAGGTAAAAAATGATCAAGATAACGACCCAACTGAAAATATCTGAACTGCAAGGTACACAAGGATAAGCATGCTTCCTTATCTATGTTAGTATCAAGAATATAAGTGGATTTTAACTAGCAATCATAAATAATAAACATGAATAATAAACCCAAATCAAGATAATGAGTTACTCTAGAGTTTAGTTTATGAGTTTAGTTTATGACCCACCAATAGATGGTCCAAATGAAGTCATCAACAACTATTGGGAAACTTATCTTCGTTGTTTCACCTCTGAAGAACAACATCTGTGGGCAAAGTGGCTCCCTCTGGCTGAATGGTGGTACAATACTTCCTACCATACTGCATCTCAAATGACTCCATATGAAGCATTTATGGTCACACACCTCCAGTACTCCTTCCATACACCCCCAGCAATTCACTAGTTCAGGTCGTTGACATGGTTCTTCGAAACTGACATCAGATTCTTCACCTTCTGCAGGACAATCTTCACATGGCCAGAACCTGGATGAAACACCAAGCCAATCAACACCGTTTTGAGCGTACTTTTCAAGTCAATGACATGGTTTTTTGTCATCTGTAGCCTTACAAGCAATCCTCCTTGAAACTCAATGGGAATCAAACACTCGCTACAAATATCTCTCATCCATATACAGTTCTTTAGAAGATTGGGTCTATTGCTTATAAATTGGCACTTCCTCCTTCTTCTCGCATTCAACAAGTGATTGGCACCAACATCAAAGCACAAATTGTTTTACCAGAACGGGATAATGAAGGATCCATCATTTTAGATCCGGTGGCCATCCTCAATAAGCGCACTTGTCATCTTTGCTCTCGGTCCATCACAGAGGTCTTAATTCAGTGGCACAACATGCAACCAGAAATGCTACATGGGAACCGCTCCTTAAGATTCAGCAACAGTTTCCACATCTAAAGCTTTGAGGACAAAGCTTTTTTTTAAGAGGGAGGGGATGTTAAGAACCCGTGTCAACCCTCCTCTTTATTTTGTTAGTATATTTTATCGGACGCATATGCTTTGTAAGTCGTCCCATAATTATGTTGTATTATCCCACATTCATGGGGAGTAAGTAATAGTTGTTAAGTTGTCTAGTTATTATGTTGCATTATCCCACATTCATGGGGGGTAATAGTTGTTTAGATTAGACTTAGTATATAAGTATGTGTTGAGGCTAATGAAAGCATCGAAGAGTTATTTTGTATTGAGCTTGCTCAAAGGAGGTTGCCCCCTCGAAGTGGTCCGCGATCAATAAAATCTCTTTTGTGCTCCAATATTTCTGTTATATCGTGCATTTTGATTGTTCATTGCAGGAGGTTCTTCACATAGATGGAGGATGAACTAGCCATAAAATCAAATACTTTACTCGAAACTAAAAACTGAGTGTACCAATGGACTCAGAATGTCCAAATCAATAAGATACGAGTACTCATACACCATATGTCCACCAAGAAATGCATGAAAGTGTCTATCCAAGCTTAGATAATAAATAAACAGGGCATGTAAATGCTGATAACCATAATAATAATGCAAGCCATCACAAGAAACCACCATATGTAGCATGACACTGTCGACCAAACTCATCTCGAAACCTACTATTGACTTGGTCAAAATGAGTTGACTAGGTAAAAAATGATCAAGATAACGACCCAACTGAAAATCTCTGAACTGCAAGGTACACAAGGATAAGCATGCTTCCTTATCTATGTTAGTATCAAGAATATAAGTGGATTTTAACTAGCAATCATAAATAATAAACATGAATAATAAACCCAAATCAAGAGCCTCAAGTGTATACTCATTTATAGATTTGACCATTTTGCTAATCATGGGTGAGAGTGGAGAAACAAGGTTAGGCTGGGGGATGACTTGACTCTCAACACTGTGAACATCTTGGCTGAAGGACAAAGGGGATACACACTACACATATGTTGGAATTAGATGAACACTAAGGAATGGTAGTGTCTCACATATGGGTGGAATAATGAGAATGTTTCAACTAGACTTTAGACAAGTAACCTTTATTTGAATTTACTTTGCATCAGCTTTGCAATTTAGATTTATCATTTAAACTCTAACTTTAACATTTGAATAAACTTTCACTAGCCATCCTCAAAAAGCAAGTGCCCTGAATAGTCTTGTGGGCATTAGATAATGACTCGGTATTAACTCCATTTCCCGCCACCATCCATAGTGTTATGGAGTGACCACCCTATTTTCCTGTATGGGAAAATGACCTTACATCATACAAAGGATGAGTGCGCGTCTCTGAAAACTGACTAGCTACTTGAAGATTTTTACTTTATTTGCAACAGTGTTTAGAAACATTGTTTTTGCTAACTGGGCATCCATTTAGGTATAACATTTAAGCTTCGATTCCTTAGTATCTAAAGACACCCTTGGGTAGCACTACTTGTTTTCAAGGACTAGTGGAAGACAATCCCTGTGATGAAAATCACATAAACCAACACCGAGACACAAGATAAACATGGGATCTAGTCCAACATAGAGGTATAGGAGGGGGAAATCCTTGATGTCACTAGTCAAGATACATTTCAAGGGTATAAGCAAATATGGATGACAACGAATGGGTGAGGAAAGTGATAAGGTGGTGCCAAGACTAGCAAGCTAAGTCCCTGGAGGGAAATGACCAAGTGAATACTAATAAAGGGCATGACCAATGGGTATACACAAGAACCTCCTGAATAAAATAACTAAATCATCTCTACTCTAGACCATCAATTAAATCAAGATAAGATATCTATACTGCATGACCACCATAAACCAAGTCAAGCTACTAAAATAGATAAAAGAGCATAACCATAATCCAAGTGTACAAACCATATACCAGTTGGGTCATATACCTAGATCTGATTAGAAAAACTAAAAGGGCACTGGAACAATGTTGTTGTAGATCACGGGCACTATCAACATATCTGCTCTGAAAAATAAATAATGGCTAACACAGTCATCAAATATGGGGTCATGAGGCTTAGTCATGGCATGAAACTAATCATTTGTATGCTCTGGAGTGATAATCATTTGAAAGCTCATTAACTGTTGATCTCAATGTAAATGTTTGGCTCAAGAATGTCCTCAAGACTGCTCTATAATCATGGCAGCCCTAACTACTATGTATGTGACAACAATAATCAAGTAGCAAGTGTTTAACAATGAAAATTTTGGGACAAGTAGTCACTATTTTAGGCATAATTATTACGTATGATGTTGAAATGGAGTAATTCCAATTGATTTGGAAACTAGACTTAGAGACCCATATACCATAGAAATAGATTTTTAAAATTTTATTCATTTGGCCCCTGAAAATACATTTGTGTTGTTAGTGGATTTGACCTATTTTCCACATAAATTCGAAGCGTGGATTCAATGTAATCTTGACAGTTTAATCAATTCACCATCTCAGTATGGTACAACAACTTGGCTGGTTTATATTGGTATTTCTGCATAAAGGATTAAAGTTAGCATGTAGGAGATGTGAAGGAGGATGAATGAGAATCCATTGATTACCCTAAAAGCATAAAATTAGTGAGCATCTTTAAGGACAAACCTAGAGGTAATTAACGAGATAGCTATGAAATGCAGTTTGTTGCTCATCTCTTCTACCCTCGTAGTGTCAGTGAGGTTGCCTCCTTTTCTTTTGGATTATTAGTTGCTCACTTTGCATGAGCTTTCAGAAATGGGTTGTGATAGATATCTAGAATATTAATGTGTATTTCTAAAAATGATTGAAAACCTTTGCATAGACGCATGCAATATTGTGAGTTACCTTGAAAGATGACTATCCTTGCAATCTATAACCTTAATCTAAAAAAGGTCATTCCACTGTAGTTTCAACACCTCCCCAACAATGATGCCAAAAAGTGACCAGACAAAGAATTACAACAATATTCAAGCAACATTCTAGAGTCCCGCAGACTCCTTAAAGACACCACCATTGAAGTGTTGGGCCAAGATATTCTAGTAATGCATGAGTCGCTTCATTCCCTAACTTATACTTGAATTATCAACTTGGATGCATGACGCTTTAAAGTTGCTATACATTGTATGTGCAACCACAATGTCTTAACTTGTTCAAATGTATTATATCCCTATGAATGATGTATCTAACTAATTCTAATTTATGCTAACAAGGAAAATGATCAACTTCGATAATTCATTCCAATCTACTCCTGACCCGCTTAGGTTTGACTTTCACTCCTATCTCCTCTAACACTATGTAGAAGGAAGATGAAGGTTTAAGGTCACTACCTCTTGGATGAAGAGTTAATCAAATAAGATGGTGCCTTTAAATTAATAATCCTGGTGATATTGTTAGATCATCCAAACCTTGCAACAATAGTGATCATGTACTATATTTATAAATGCATTTCAAAGTACAAAGCATTGTAATTTAAAAGCAATAATAGCAACAAAAGTGTTGCTCACAAAAATACATAAAATGGAGATACCGCTGGAAATGAATGTACAAAAATCAAAGGAAATAAACAATAAGCAAATGAAGGTAAACGTAAAGACAAAGTTATAAACATTAAGATAACATAAAACAACATCAATCTAATATATATGTAGAGGTGATTCAATCTCCAATGTAGCTTTAGAGTGGGCCCAAACCATGAAGCAAAAAATGGGTTGAATCTCTCATGAGAAAACACTAATGACAACAATAAATTCTAAAAAGAAAACACGATTTGTTTGCAAATTCAAATTATATTGCTCCCCAATGAAATAAAATTGATTTCTAGTTTGTTATAGCTAGCTTATGAGAGCTCCCATGTTCCTTTTAAATACAAAAACAACATTGGATTCCAGTAAGGAGAATTTTGGAGAACCATGTACTCATTCAGACATTTTTCTACAATTTGGGGAATGGTATCATGCATTGACAACCTTCACAATTTGTGGTTGTCTTGTGGAGTTCTAAATCAATAAGAAAATGATGTCATTCCACCCCAAACGGGGTATGCTTTGAGTTGGATAATCATTCTCCATGAATTTCTCCTCAAATACACACTGAAAGATTGTTGCTAACTCTTGGTGTTGGCAACTTGCTAGTTATCTTCATAAATGAATGGGATCATGCTCCCCAAGTTTCTCAATCATTGACATCAAATTTTCTTTCCTTGGTTTGCCATCAAATCACTTTAAAAATTCACAAATATTGATGCATTAACTTTCATGTTGAATAACTACTTTAATTTATGCAAATGACAAAAATAATCAAAATCACTTTAAGATCAAATAGTAAATCATATATGATTAGATAATCATATGCCATAATATCTACATTGGTCACTAAAACTATTAATACTTTTTGGTCATTACAGCTATTAATACTTTTTAGAAAAAGGTCCTAGAACTACTAATACTTTTTGGTCATTACAACTATTAATACTTTTTAGAAAAAGGTCCTAGTTTGAGAGGCAAAATGCATTACATTTAGACATTAGATGGGTCATAAAATATATAAATTGGAGGTCCATCAGTAGTGAAAAAGGTTCACACTCTTATTGCTATGAATAATTCTGTATACACCATTACACCCTAAACAAAATAGATACATATATAAGGGTTGCTAAAAATCCTTTAGTTTTTTATAATATATAAATTATATATTTTAATAGTCTCATAATTGATAACTAACAAAGGATAGCCCTCTAAGAGTCATTGACGAGCCTAAAATTGGTTATTGCAAAGCTCAGGACTTCTTTGATGGGGCATGTCAAGGCAATCCAAGGATGTGTGGGGCTAGTGCTATACTATTCATTGATTAGACATATAGTTTTATGTCAAAGCTTGTTGGATCAGGTGAGTAAAGAATTGATTGTCGTTGCACCTCAGCAGGGGGGATGGACAGAAGTGAAAAAGAAGAGAGGGAAGAAAGGGAAATTAGAGGATTATTATAAAATCCCTAATTCCTAGAAAACTCATGCAATATTATTGTTTTATGTTATTTTTCTGCAGACCTATGGTCTTGTCTCGGATGTGCTTAAGCACCTACAGAATGTAATTTTGTATCGCCTCGGCTTGAAATAAAATTACGCTTCTTTTTCTTGGAAAAAAAAATGTCAAAGCTTGTTGGAGGACAATGCACTAATAACATAGCATACATGAGTGCAATATGGGTCCTCCAAAAGACAACTGCTAAGAAATGTATCCAAAATCTTAAAGTCTATGGAGACTCAAAACTAATGGTGGATTAGGCAAATATCATGTAGATTGGATAACTTGGTACTTGAATCTCTTATGAATTAAGTACCGGGGATAAAAGGAAGATTTGAAGAACTTTCTTTCCCACATGTTGATAGAGAGTTTAATAATGTTGTTGATAATCTATCTAAACAAGCTTCGTTGTTATAAGAACAATTCTTGTATGAGAGTCTAGTGGAGGTGCCTAGGTTGTTATTGTTGAAAGATCTTTATTTTGAAATTAGATTATAGTAAGTTGATTATCTTTGGATTATGCTTTTGGTCTTTTTACTATAGTTGTTAAAACCTCATGGTTGTAGTAATTTTAACTATTTTTTTGTTTGTTGATGACTACCTATAAGAAACTGTTGAGGCTTGGAAATTCGCAGGCGGCAACAGTAAGGGATTCTCCCCAATCAACGTTCCCAACTAGCCCGTTGACTGTTTGAAATAGGGAATCCGTCCAGTTTGCGGTCCGGCTACCATAGGTCAAGGAACAAAACTAAGGCTTTACCGGTTGCGGCCCGGCCCACCGAGTTTTTGCATTTTGACTTAAAGAAATGATATGCAAGTGCCTAACTAAATGCAGGGTGATCAAGCTGCAGGGAACAGTCACAAAGTGATGCGCAGGTTCTTACCTCTCGTCTTGCGCTCGCGAGCAACCAAACCAGATACAAAAGAAAATAAGCTAACTATCTACACTATCCCTAGGGAGCAAGGTTATCATTTTGGGTGAGCAATACATTTTCACATACATAAAGAAAAATCATAGGTAAATGATACTTCTTCTAGAGCACATGAACACTTACAGATATTCAAATAACCAGGTAGCCGATCATTTTATAACAACATCTATTACTCACAGCGAAAAATATCCAAAAATTACTGAAGAACATTTAGCAAGAACGTAGGTTCAGAATATCGAAAACTCTTACAGTAAATGAAACACAGTTGAAAACGAAATAGTTCCTCTTCAACATTATTCATTTAGTTTGCATTGATACATTTCGCTTTTCACTCTCTCCGACAGGAAAAAATTGCAGTTCCTATGCAAAAGAAGTAGTTCATCTTACAAGTAAACCAATACAAAGTTTTCCAGGGAAAAATCCCTTTCTAAGTGTCTCGTCCCTCTATTTAAACTATAATTACAGAGCGTTTTCTTTTCCAGACCCAGGGTCCTTCGGTCTCCCAAACTCTACACATTTCGGTCTTTTGTCATTACGTGATCATGACAACTTGGTAACTGATCCGTTTCTGGAATCACGCCTCTACAGCTTCCTGACTTCGTCCTCCATTTGCCTCTTTTCAGTCATACTTCTGCCAAATGGGTTAATCTTTCTTCCTGTCGTGACAAATTGACCGGTTGCCTGTATACTGCCTGCATTCAAATTAAGAGCATGATTCAAACGACAAATATCATCAATTAACCAATCCACAAAGAAACGGCCGAGCGAAACTCCTACGGGCCTGGCAATATTCTATGGTCGCCGGCGGGAAAAACAAGTCGGCGATCAGAGAGAAACAAGTTCGGGAGCACGGGGAAACAGCCAGCCGCAATGTCGGGTGAGGTTTAAGTCGCAGCCAAGTGAAACGCGGGCGGGAGATGTCGTAAGTCGAAAGTCGGGCGGTTTTAGCTTCGGAACCCGGAAGACTTTAGCAGCTGCAACGGCGGAGGGGGAGAGCTAGGGGACACGCGGAATGGACGGGCAACTAAGTCAGACGTTGGAAGAGACTCGGATCGAAAACTGACTATCTCCTCCCAGCCGTAACGGTGGGCAAGCAGAAGCTACGGACCCGCGATTTAGAGTTAACATACATCGGGCGTCGGACGGTTTAGGAGATCGGACGGAAGAAAAGTCTCGGAGCCGCAACGGCGAAAGGGTTGAAACTTCGCAGCCCCCGATCCAGCAGTAAAAGAGGCCCGCTTACAGCGAAACTCAAGTATTTGAGCAATGCTAAGGGTCGGCTGTAACCAAAGTCGTTTTTCTTCACACGGGATGCGCCGAAGAACAGCGAATTTACTTCTCTTAGACCACATATTCACGACTCGAACCAAAGATGAACAAAGCACACATAGACTACTGACATCCACCTTCAGAGAAGCGAAAGAAAACACGCTCAAGGAGCTAAAAAGTTCAACGATCAAGCCATACAAAAATAATGAGGAGGGGCCCAGAAACTTAAGTAAAATAAATTCGGGGAGAACCGTTGCGGTAGCAACAACTGGCGATTACCTGGGGAACCTAGATCTCTGGGTGATTATTGTCTTTGAGTAGCAGACTGTTCCGCAACAAATGCATCCATCGAATTCTTCCAGCTATCTAGATTTCTCATATCACCGAAGTGTGTACCTTAATCATTGATGCTAGTCCTTTGGGGAAAAGGAAAACCGAGACCCTCAAGTCCAAATAACTATGCGGAGGCCAGAGTATGAGTTTCATTATTACCTCTGTTTTCAGGTAGCTAACAGTGTGGACACCACAGGGTTGCAGCACATAGCAAACAGCAGTATTCGTTTGTTCCTCATTCCCATGCCATTTCAACACTTTTGTGCCTTTGGACTTTTGTCCTTTCATCTGAGTCCTTTTGTGCGCCTTTCTTACTGAATTTTAATTCAAGATCCTCTATTCCATAGTGCCCTTTTGTGTGAGTGGTGTACTTTAAGTCCCAGCTCACGGACGGAGAGGATCTTTTGGCAATTTAGTGTTTATGCTTTAGCACTTGCTTTGATTTATGGTATTTTTCTAGAAGTTTGACTCTTTAGCTGCCTCTTGGCATTTGTTTCTTGGCATGGGATCATTTATATTTAATACGTTGTTCACCTTGCTTCCTCCCATGGGTCCTTACTGTCGCTCCTTAGAACATTTTAAATGTGACGTGGATGAAGCCCCGACATAGTACTCCAGACTCTCTGAATCCGATTTAATTCACAGGGGTTAAGCAGGACTTCAATGCACACCATATTTTATTCGAGAAAACCGTTAGGCTAGAAGAATTCTTTAAGCAATACACAGGCTGATACTCAACATATTTGCTATTCCCAAAAGACCTTAGTATTCTCCAGTCCACCACAAGTTTGTTCCCTTATTGAAAACCAAGACTAAACATTAAATTAAAAGAAAGCGTGACTCGAAAACAACTACACAGCTTATTTATATACAAGGCAGAAACTATCAAAGAAAAACTTCAAGAAAAGTAAGGCTTGAGAACCGAACCATTTACTGGCAAGTTCTCTTCCCATCCCTGTAAATCTTGCAACTTATAAGTAGCAGGGCCAAGTTTGGCTACAATCTGAAAGGGGCCTACCCATAACTGCTGGAATTTGGTATGCTTTCCTTTTTCATCATGGGGGTGGTCCCACTTGAGGACCAAGTCTCCTACTTCAAAGTCCTTTTTCCCAGCTTTATGTTTGTCAAACCATCTTTTGACTACCTCCTGCTGTTGTCTGAAGCGTTCTCTAGCTTTGGATCTGGCTTCTTCTGCTTTTAGGAGATTATATATTCTTATTTGCAGAACCTCATCATCCGACCCCCTAGACTCTTGAGCTAGTATGGAAGAAGGTAGCAGAATATTGGGAGGCAGGATGGCTTCCTTTCCGTACACGAGGGTATAGGGTGACACTCCTACGGCAGACTTGGGAGTGACTCTGTCAGCCCACAGGGCGTTGGGTAAGGCTGAGTGCCAACTTCGCTGGTTTTCTATGACAGTCTTCTTCAGGATTCTAATGAGGTTTTTATTGGAGGATTCAGCCAGGCCATTCCCTTGCGGATAGTAGTTAGCAGAATAATGTAATTTTATCCCTTTCTCATGAGCAAAAGCAGTCAATTTAATGCATGAAAAGTATTTAGCATTATCAAAAACTAACGAAACTGGAACTCCAAACCTGGTCATGATATGATCTTGTAAGAAGCTGATGACTTCAACCTCGTTTATCTTGCGCAATGGGATAGCCTCGAACCAGCGAGTGAAATAATCAGTTGCAGTTAGAATCTACTTGTGCAGCAGGGACGAATTTGGCTTTATTTCTCCAATGGCGTCTATTCCCCATTGTTCGAAAGGCTCTGTGATCATTACTGGCTTTAGAGGTGCTGCTGCTCTAGGTTGTCTTCCACCACATCTTTGGCAAGTATCACATTTTCCGACGTGTGCGTGTGCATCCCTAAAGAGTGTTGGCCAGTAGTAACCGGCTCTGAGAACCTTGTGGGATGTAGTGTCCCCTGAATAATGTCCCCCAGCCGGGCCATCGTGCAACTCAGACATCACCTTCTCAGCATCTTCTTTCTCCAAGCATCTCAGGAGGATCCCATCATAGTTTTTCCTGAACAATACGCCCTCTACGATTTGTTAGGAAGCTGATTTCAAACGCAGAGCTCTTCTTTGTTTGGAACTCCAATGTTTCGGTAACACCCCTGACTGCAAGTAATGCACAAGATCTCTATACCACGACTCAGGAGCTGTGAATAAAGGGCAAACATCCGTTACATGCAAATCAGCTTCATCTTCCCACGCTTGTTCTTCATTGTTTGTCTTTCCAGTCATCAGTTTGCATAACCCTTGACCTTTTACTATAGTAGCTGGCTTGAATTCAATATCGTATTCTTGAAGCGCTGTTACCCAGTTGCCCCTTCTTTCTCCTAATTCTTTTTGAATGAGAAGGGATCTTACAGCTGGGTAAGGGACTATTACCTTGGTACGATTTTTTAGTATATAAGGCCTGAATTGCTTTACTGCCTTAAATACTGCGTATGCCTGCTTATCAATGGCTGGGTAGTTTAATTCAGCTCCTTGTAGCCCAGTGCCCATAAAAGAGATTGGGAATTCATCACCCCCTTCTTCCTTTTGCGTGAGTGCCGCTGCTAATGAATCATCGGAAGCAAATGTATACATAATAAAGTCCTTATCAAAGTCTGGACTTTTCAAAGAAGGCGCGTGTGCAACGGCAGTCTTGATTTTACTGAAAGCGTTCTTTTCTGTTTCAGTCCACTTAAATTGTGCGTTTTGCTTGACCATCTGCTGTAATGGTTTAACAGTCTGGGCAAAATCAGGCACAAACCTACGCACGAAGTTTATTGTTCCCATGAAGGATTGCATTCCTTTTTTATTATGAGGCATGGGAATTTGTTTAATGGCTTTGATTCTTTCTGGGTCTATAGATATGCCTCTTTTTGACACTATATGTCCCAGTAATTTGCCTTCTGTGACCGCAAATACGCACTTCTTAGGATTTAGGGAAATGCCATACTTCCGACAGCGCTCGAAAATTTGCTTTAGGTGGAACGCGTGCTCCCCTCTTTTCTTTGAAAATATTGTTATGTCATCAAGGTAGACCACCACACTTCGCCCAATCAGTCCTCGGAAAGCTATGTCCATACCTCTCCGAAATGTCGCGCCAGCATTAATTAGGCCAAAAGGCATTCTTCTATATGCGAAAGTTCCCCATTTAGTTCTGAATGTTGTTTTCAATCTATCTTCCTCTGCTACTAACACTTGGTTGTAGCCAGAGAATCCGTCTAATAATGAAAACAATTCAGAACCAGACACCATCTGTAGAAGTTGCTCCATGGGAGGTACCAGATAATTGTCTTTGTCTGATGCGCGGTTTAAGTTTCTGAAGTCCACGCACAGTCTGATTTCTCTCGATTTTTTTCTGACCGGCACCAAATTTGACACCCATTCTGAATGCCGGACCTTAAAAATAATCCTAGCATCTAACAATTTCTTCACTTCGCTCTGGATTAGTGGTTCTATCTTTGGGTGCATCTTCCTCAGCGGTTGCTGATATGGCTTGACGCCTGCTTTAATAGGAATGATATGTTTGATGATATTAGTGTCATAGGTTTTTAAATCTGCATACGTCCATGCAAAAACATCTTTGTACTGCTTAAGCAAACTGAGGAACTTGTCTCTTTTCGCTGGTGAATAGCACTTGCCGAGGTTCACGAACTTAGGCTCCATTTCAGTCCCTAAATTTATTAGCTCGAATTGTAGAGTTGAGCTGTGCGTCTTCACATTAGCGGGTCGTCTAAATTTCTCGTTCAGGTCAAACATCTTCTCTAACGTCCTGACCCCTTTGGGAATGAAATTGTCATATTTCATTTCAGCCTGATGTTCCTCATCGTCGATAATGGCTCCTTTAAAAACCTCCTCGTTTGTCAAGCATTTAATTATTTGCTGATCATCGTCAAATACTCGCAGGTTGGTGATCATGTCAAAAACCGATGGCCTGAAAAGCAGTTCAATAGAACATTTGTTATTATTGGGAACCAACCTGGCGGCTGATGTAGCTAGAAGATCAGCGGCTGCATTTTTTATTCTTGGGATTGAAATAATGTTAAATGCATGAAAACATTTAAGCAACTCCCATACCTCGTTTTGGTAATCTTTCAAATGAGGGGAAACACAATGTATTTGATTTCTTATTTGCTTTACAACTATTTCTGAATCCCCAAAAAACTTTTAAATTACTAACCTGTAGCTCGATTGCTTTCTTGAGTCCCTGCAGCAGTGCTTCATATTCAGCTGTATTGTTAGTACATTCGAACTCTAATCTACAGGATAGGAAGTGCTTATTTTTTTGTGGATCAATGAGGACGCAGCCGGCCCCTGAGCCTTCTAACGTTTTCGAGCCATCAAAAAACAAAGTCCAAAACACATTACCTACTGAAACAGAATCTACTCCTACTGCTAAATCTACTACTTTACATTCAAACTCGTCAGCCTGAGAAAAACGAAGCAGATCAGGCTGGGTGTCAGATGTGTTGCTGGCCTCTTCCGCTTGATAATTCCCTGGTTCCGCTCGAGAAAGTAGTTTCCCAATACAGCTTCGACTGGTATATTCTTCTCATCCAATTGAGTGACATTGTACTTCATGTGAGGTTCTCTCAAAACCTTGATCTGATTAGGACTCCCTTTGTGCGGCAACCAAAGATGTGACCAATCTGTGGCGAAATACCCATCTAATTTCGCTGACCACTCTCTGCTCAGGACCAGGCCGTAAGCATCTGGTATGTCAGCCACTACGATGTTAATAATTTGGCATACCTTATCATTGGATGCCAGACGGATTAGGACGTCTTCCATTTCACCAATTACCTTGACGTCCGTCCTATCCAATTGCACCACCCTCCATGTGGATGGCTTAGGCTGTCCGTTTATTTTCTTACATACTGATATGGGCATGACATTAATTGACGCCCCTGAGTCCACTAGGCAATTGTGTACGTTATGATTGAAAATTTCAAATGTCAGGAGGAAAGGTGGATGCTTGGTTTTAGACTTACCTCCGACGCTAGCTTCTCCAATCTCTTCTTCGTCCCGAGGCTGATTGTCGGCAGGCAGCTTTTCTTCTGATGTTTCAAGCGCCTTCAATAACTTTTCTTTCTGTTGAGGTACTTTGCACATTTCAAACAGCGGGACGTTTGCCTTTATCTTCTTTATATCTTCGACAATGTCATATTCGATTAGTTGTCTAGTGGACTGAGATTTATCAGCACTCGCATTCTCATCGTTTGGCTTAGGCGGCGTTCTGTTTTGCTTCGGATCCTGGCTGGTAATGGTAAATTCCGGAATCTGATCAGCCAATGATTCGTCTTGAAATTTCTTTTTTATATTTCTTTGCAGCCTTCGAATCTTTGGGAGTAGAAGACTGTCATCACTAACCGCCCCTTTGCTCCTAGTTGTTACATTAGCCTCCCTGATAGCTTTGCCTCCCTGGGTATTTTCCTCCTCTGCATCGAGTAAGGAGACAGAATTCCATAATGCCATGGTCTTGTCCTCCTGTCCTTTTGTAGAAGTGGAAGCAGCATTTTCATTCTTTTCATCTTCATCTTCCTCCGTTAATCTTGAATCCAACATCTGATTCATGACCAATGTAATTGAATATATCCATTGCGGACAGTTCTTTTCGGAATGGGGCTGTTGATGAAAAGTACAGAAATTTTCCATCCCTATCTCTGTCAGATTCATGGAGGCAGTTTTTTGAGGAGGAGGTTGGGTCTGATTTCCATCCTCCCTTTTTTTATAATATGGCCTGAAGAACTGTTGTGCTTCTTTTTCCTTTTCTAAGTCTATGATCTTATTGGACAACTTTTGCATCATTTTAGCCATGCTTTCATAGTCTGGTGTCTTTTCTTCTTTAGTCTTAGTGAACAATAAGGTTTTTCTTCCCGCAACTTTCTCTCCTGATTGTTTCGGATAGTCCTCCACACTCTCTCTTTCTGCTTCTACCACTTCTGCCTCTTCATAGGTCTCTGTTAAGGTAGGCTTGGCCCTACCTTTTGCAAACATGGCTAAATGAGGACCTAAAGCTGAGGTATAGTATTCGATTAGTACTTTGTCTGAAGGCTTATCTGTTTCAAAGAAATTTTTAAGATATGCTGCAAACCTTTGTGTGAAGCTGTGCACTTTTTCCTTTTTCTCTTTCTTTAATGCACACAGTCCTTTCATGAGGGCAGCGTGAGTCTTTTGGACTGCGTACTTACTCCTGAACATTCTCTCGAAGGTATCCCAGTCTGGGATAGAGTTAGCGGGCAATCCAAAATACCACGAGGCCGCAGCTCCTTTGAGGGTGTGCGCGAATAGTCTACACACTACATCTTCGTGTTCCCCAGCCCTCAGACCTTCTATTGCCAAGTAGAAACTTTGTAGGTGGTCATCCACTAGGATTTTCTCATTTGGATCAAATTTGGGCAGTAGCTTCTCAAAGGCTTGATGTAGGTCATGCAAAGGTGGGGTCATATTTAGAGGTGATCTGGCTTTCCATGCAGGTGGTGGAGGATTAGGTGGGGGTTGATTGGCGTTAACGCTGGCCATGAGTTGAGGTGGAGAGTGAGGGGGTGAACCAACGAGAGAGTGAGGACGTGAACCAACCGGGGTGTGAACAGGAGAATTGTAACGAGTGTCTGGACCTACTTGGTTCAAAGGCAATTCAACCTCCTGTATGGCAGTTTCCACAAGTTCTTCCCAGTCTCCAACCAACACTGAATCTTCAACTAGAGGACGGTCTTTCTTCTTGTACTCTCTTCTAGGCAATTCGTGGATAATAGGCAACCCTCCAATCTTCTTTACATAAGCACGGGTATGTCTTCTCAGATCATTAACGATTTTGTTACGAACAGGATATAGATGTTCTCTATTTTCTTCTTCCGGAATTGAAATACGTGGTCCACTACTTTCAGAACTGTAACCAGCGGAATAATCTCGGGAAAACATGTTTCCTCGGCCAGCCATGCACTGGCGGCCCTCCTTCTAGCGCCAAAACTGTTGTGGCCTGGAAATTCGCAGGCGGCAACAGTAAGGGATTCTCCCTAATCAACGTTCCCAACTAGCCCGTTGACTGTTTGAAATAGGGATCCCGTCCGATTTGCGGTCCGGCTACCGTAGGTCAAGGAACAAAACTAAGGCTTTACCGGTTGCGGCCCGGCCCACCGAGTTTTTGCATTTTGACTTAAAGAAATGATATGCAAGTGCCTAACTAAATGCAGGGTGATCAAGCTGCAGGGTACGGTCACAAAGTGATGCGCAGGTTCTTACCTCTCGTCTTGCGCTCGCGAGCAACCAAACCAGATACAAAAGAAAATAAGCTAACTATCTACACTATCCCTAGGGAGCAAGGTTATCATTTTGGGTGAGCAATACATTTTCACATACATAAAGAAAAATCACAGGTAGTTGATACTTCTTCTAGAGCACATGAACACTTACAGATATTCAAATAACCAGGTAGCCGATCATTTTATAACAACATCTATTACTCACAGCGAAAAATATCCAGAAATTACTGAAGAACATTTAGCAAGAACGTAGGTTTAGAATATCGAAAACTCTTACAGTAAATGAAACACAGCTGAAAACGAAATAGTTCCTCTTCAACATTATTCATTTAGTTTGCATTGATACATTTCGCTTTTCACTCTCTCCGACAGGCAAAAATTGCAGTTCCTATGCAAAACGAAGTAGTTCATCTTACAAGTAAACCAATACAAAGTTTTCCAGGGAAAAAGCCCTTTCTAAGTGTCTCTTCCCTCTATTTAAACTATAATTATAGAGCGTTTTCTTTTCCAGACCCAGGGTCCTTCGGTCTCCCAAACTCTACACATTTCGGTCTTTTGTCATTACGTGATCATGACAACTTGGTAACTGATCCGTTTCTGGAATCACGCCTCTACAGCTTCCTGACTTCATCCTCCATTTGCCTCTTTTCAGTCATACTTCTGCCAAATGGGTTAATCTTTCTTCCTGTCGTGACAAATTGACCGGTTGCATGTATACTGCCTGCATTCAAATTAAGAGCATGATTCAAATGACAAATATCATCAATTAACCAATCCACAAAGAAATGGCCGAGCGAACCTCCTACGGGCCTGGCAATATTCTATGGTCGCCGGCGGGAAAAACAAGTCGGCGATCAGAGAGAAACGAGTTCGGGAGCCCGGGGAAACAGCCAGCCGCAATGTCGGGTGAGGTTTAAGTCGCAGCCAAGTGAAACGCGGGCGGGAGATGTCGTAAGTCGAAAGTCGGGCGGTTTTAGCTTCGGAAGCCGGAAGACTTTAGCAGCCGCAACGGCGGAGGGGAAGAGCTAGGGGACACGCGGAATGGACGGGCAACTAAGTCGGACGTCGGAAGAGACTCGGATCGAAAACTGACTATCTCCTCCCGGCCGTAACGGCGGGCAAGCAGAAGCTACGGACCCGCGATTTACAGTTAACATACATCAGGCATCGGATGGTTTAGGAGATCGGACGGAAGAAAAGTCTCGTAGCCG
>LPNX010767532.1:333698-384038 GCA_001517045.1 Pseudotsuga menziesii | reverse complement strand
TGATTCGTCTTGAAATTTCTTTTTTATATTTCTTTGCAGCCTTCGAATCTTTGGGAGTAGAAGACTGTCATCACTAACCGCCCCTTTGCTCCTAGTTGTTACATTAGTCTCCCTGATAGCTTTGCGTCCCTGGGTATTTTCCTCCTCTGCATCGAGTAAGGAGACATAATTCCATAATGCCATGGTCTCGTCCTCCTGTCCTTTTGTAGAAGTGGAAGCAGCATTTTCGTTCTTTTCATCTTCATCTTCCTCCGTTAATCTTGAATCCAACATCTGATTCATGACCAATGTCATTGAATTTATCCATTGCGGACAGTTCTTTTCGGAATGGGGCTGTTGATGAAAAGTACAGAAATTTTCCATCCCTATCTTTGTCAGATTCATGGAGGCAGTTTTTTGAGGAGGAGGTTGGGTCTGATTTCCATCCTCCCTTTTTTTATAATATGTCCTGAAGAACTGTTGTGCTTCTTTTTCCTTTTCTAAGTCTATGATCTTATTGGACAGCTTTTGCATCATTTTAGCCATGCTTTCATAGTCTGGTGTCTTTTCTTCTTTAGTCTTAGTGAACAATAAGGTTTTTCTTCCCGCAACTTTCTCTCCTGATTGTTCCGGATAGTCCTCCACACTCTCTCTTTCTGCTTCTACCACTTCTGCCTCTTCATAGGTCTCTGTTAAGGTAGGCTAGGCCCTACCTTTTGCAAACATGGCTAAATCAGGACCTAAAGCTGAGGTATAGTATTCGATTAGTACTTTGTCTGAAGGCTTATCTGTTTCAGAGAAATTTTTAAGATATGCTGCAAACCTTTGTGTGAAGCTGTGCACTTTTTCCTTTTTCTCTTTCTTTAATGCACACAGTCCTTTCATGAGGGCAGCGTGAGTCTTTTGGACTGCGTACTTACTCCTGAACATTCTCTCGAAGGTATCCCAGTCTGGGATAGAGTTAGCGGGCAATCCAAAATACCACGAGGTCGCAGCTCCTTTGAGGGTGTGCGGAAACAGTCTACACACTACATCTTCGTGTTCCCCAGCCCTCAGACCTTCTATTGCCAAGTAGAAACTTTGTAGGTGGTCATCCACTAGGATTTTCTCATTTGGATCAAATTTGGGCAGTAGCTTCTCAAAGGCTTGAGGTAGGTCATGCAAAGGTGGGGTCAGATTTAGAGGTGATCTGGCTTTCCATGCAGGTGGTGGAGGATTGGGTGGGGGTTGATTGGCGTTAACGCCGGCCATGAGTTGAGGTGGAGAGTGAGGGGGTGAACCAACGAGAGAGTGAGGACGTGAACCAACCGGGGTGTGAACAGGAGAATTGTAAGGAGTGTCTGGACCTACTTGGTTCAAAGGCAATTCAACCTCCTGTATGGCAGTTTCCACAAGTTCTTCCCAGTCTCCAACCAACACTGAATCTTCAATTAGAGGACGGTCTTTCTTCTTGTACTCTCTTCTAGGCAATTCGTGGATAATAGGCAACCCTCCAATCTTCTTTACATAAGCACGGGTATGTCTTCTCAGATCATTAACGATTTCGTTACGAACAGTATATAGATGTTCTCTATTTTCTTCTTCCGGAATTGAAATACGTGGTCCACTACTTTCAGAACTGTAACCAGCGGAATAATCTCGGGAAAACAGGTTTCCTTGGCCAGCCATGCACTGGCGGCCCTCCTTCTAGCGCCAAAACTGTTGAGGCCTGGAAATTCGCAGGCGGCAATAGTAAGGGATTCTCCCTAATCAACGTTCCCAACTAGCCCGTTGACTGTTTGAAATAGGGAATCCGTCCGGTTTGCGGTCCGGCTACCGTAGGTCAAGGAACAAAACTAAGGCTTTACCGGTTGCGGCCCGGCCCACCGAGTTTTTGCATTTTGACTTAAAGAAATGATATGCAAGTGCCTAACTAAATGCAGGGTGATCAAGCTGCAGGGAACGGTCACAAAGTGATGCGCAGGTTCTTACCTTTCGTCTTGCGCTCGCGAGCAACCAAACCAGATACAAAAGAAAATAAGCTAACTATCTACACTATCCCTAGGGAGCAAGGTTATCATTTTGGGTGAGCAATACATTTTCACATACATAAAGAAAAATCACAGGTAGCTGATACTTCTTCTAGAGCACATGAACACTTACAGATATTCAAATAACCAGGTAGCCGATCATTTTATAACAACATCTATTACTCACAGCGAAAAATATCCAGAAATTACTGAAGAACATTTAGCAAGAACGTAGGTTTAGAATATCGAAAACTCTTACAGTAAATGAAACACAGCTGAAAACGAAATAGTTCCTCTTGAACATTATTCATTTAGTTTGCATTGATACATTTCGCTTTTCACTCTCTCCGATAGGCAAAAATTGCAGTTCCTATGCAAAACGAAGTAGTTCATCTTACAAGTAAACCAATACAAAGTTTTCCAGGGAAAAAGCCCTTTCTAAGTGTCTCGTCCCTCTATTTAAACTATAATTACAGAGCGTTTTCTTTTCCAGACCCAGGGTCCTTCGGTCTCCCAAACTCTACACATTTCGGTCTTTTGTCATTACGTGATCATGACAACTTGGTAACTGATCCGTTTCTGGAATCACGCCTCTACAGCTTCCTGACTTCATCCTCCATTTGCCTCTTTTCAGTCATACTTCTGCCAAATGGGTTAATCTTTCTTCCTGTCGTGACAAATTGACCAGTTGCCTGTATACTGCCTGCATTCAAATTAAGAGCATGATTCAAACGACAAATATCATCAATTAACCAATCCACAAAGAAATGGCCGAGCGAACCTCCTACGGGCCTGGCAATATTCTATGGTCGCCGGCGGGAAAAACAAGTCGGCGATCAGAGAGAGACGAGTTCGGGAGCCCGGGGAAACAGCCAGCGGCAATGTCGGGTGAGGTTTAAGTCGCAGCCAAGTGAAACGCGGGCGGGAGATGTCGTAAGTCGAAAGTCGGGCGGTTTTAGCTTCGGAAGCCGGAAGACTTTAGCAGCCGCAACGGCGGAGGGGAAGAGCTAGGGGACACGCGGAATGGACGGGCAACTAAGTCGGACGTCGGAAGAGACTCGGATCGAAAACTGACTATCTCCTCCCGGCCGCAACGGCGGGCAAGCAGAAGCTACGGACCCGCGATTTACAGTTAACATACATCGGGCGTTGGACGGTTTAGGAGATCGGACGGAAGAGAAGTCTCGGAGCCGCAACGGCGAAAGGGTTGAAACTTCGCAGCCCCCGATCCAGCAATAAAAGAGGCCCGCTTACAGGGAAACTCAAGTATTTGAGCAATGCTAAGGGTCGACTGTAACCAAAGTCGTTTTTCTTCACACGGGATGCGCCGAAGAACAGCGAATTTACTTCTCTTAGACCACATATTCACGACTCGAACCAAAGATGAACAAAGCACACATAGACTACTGACATCCACCTTCAGAGAAGCGAAAGAAAACACGCTCAAGGAGCTAAAAAGTTCAACGATCAAGCCATACAAAAATAATGAGGAGGGGCCCATAAACTTAAGTAAAATAAATTCGGGGAGAACCGTTGCGGTAGCAACAGAAACATATATTAGAAATGTAACATATAGTTATATGTAAGAACACAAACATATACTTAAGCCAATCACATATATATTACTTTTATTTTAAAACATTAAATATAATTGTTTTCATATAAATAATCTTATTTTTAATATTTAAAAGAAAATAATAAAATTTTATATTAATACAAATTATTTCAAAATCATATTATCAATAAAATCAATATTTAATTATAACGTCAACAGTAAACAAATACATATATTAAATTTGATTTAGAATCAACAACATACAAACATATGTGTTAAATGAGACAAAAGCACATATTAGATTTGATTTAGAATCAACAACCTACAAACATATGTGTTAAAAATGGTTGGTAAAGAATGGACTTATAACCTTTCAAGTATTAACAAGCTTCTCAATTATATAATCAACTAGAGCTTCGAGGTGGCAATGTCATCTAAGTTGTTTTTTTTGTTTTG
Source organism: Pseudotsuga menziesii (assembly GCA_001517045.1). Lineage (NCBI taxonomy): Eukaryota > Viridiplantae > Streptophyta > Pinopsida > Pinales > Pinaceae > Pseudotsuga > Pseudotsuga menziesii. The sequence goes on along the minus strand of LPNX010767532.1, from coordinate 380,039 downwards.
TAAGTTTGGGAGCTAATCTATTGAGTAAAAGTAATAATGGTACAAAAAGTGTTACAAATCATAGAAACAATCCCGCTGAGATGAACAAGTAGTTATAGCAGTTCAATCTGCCTTAGAGTAATAGGCAATCCTAAAAAGTCTACCGGACCCTCCCTCAATGAGGGAAAACAGGTCCAAAAAAGAAGAGATTGTAGCCTTTTACATAGAAACACGTTTATTAGACTACAGTTTGTGACATGAAAATTCCAAAATTCCTGTGACATAACAAAATGGAGAAGCTTGAAGACAAGAAACCCGTCTAAGGTTTGAAGTATGACTCCTTGATGACAGGAGTCCCGAAGCTTGTGGAGTTGGATAGCTTGGCGCNTCTTCTTCTTCGCTGTTGTCGGTGTCACTTTTGCTAGATGGAGGACTTCCTTGGGGGGGGGGGGTGCTATTTTCATTAGAGAAGCCGGGCTGAGGGAACTTTTGCTGGCTGTGAAAGATTTCATGCGGATCGGCTCGGGGTAGGAGGAAGGTTCGTAGTCCATAGGGACCGTCGGGGGAATGATCGAGGGGGTGGGTGCCGGGGGAGCTGCAGGTGCAGGAGGGACGACATCAGGGAGGGGCTGGGTGGAGAAGCGAAGCAAGAGCCGAATCAGGAGGTTCTTAATGACCTAGTAATTTCTGCAGCACCCAGGGGTGCAACTTGCAGCTGTGAGGGAGCCTGAGAGCTCGTCCTCCTAATCATTGAACATGGTGCGAAGAGTCTAGAATTTCAATGTCAAAGTCTTCACTACTAGCCTGTGCATTGAGCAAAACAAAGCGCTCAGTGTGAATACCTCTCCCCACATGTCCTCGACATGGAGTACCTCTTTGGCGTCGTGACATTACTGGGCGACAGAGGGATGCAGAGAGTTGGGAGCAAGGAGCAGAGTGGGTAGGATGCAGAGAGTCAGGAGCGATGAGCAAATGGCTAGGGTGACGAAGAAGCCAGAACCTTATACCTTTGGCATGACGACGCATCAAACGAGAAGGCTCATTAAGGTGAGCCAGTTGCGAGGTGACGACCTTGTACATTCCAACGGCCGCGAGTTCTCCACGTCCAGTCGTGTGATTAATGCATGCAACCATTGAATCTAGTGACGAGAGGGTGACGTCAGGCAGATGACGGGGTGGCACCATTGTGTGCCCCGTCACCTGCATTTGTGGCCATAGTTTCAAGATGAACACCTGCATCTTGGGTCATCTAAGTTGTTAACAACTATTGTTAATAGAATCAGATACTTTGACTACAAGGAAACAAATTGCTACAAGAGTTTTTAGCCATCTAACCCCAAGTTTCCCATCAATTTCATTGAAGTTAAAATTTTATCATAATTTGATATATTAAATCAATTTGTGAAGGCATTTACTCAAGCCTACAAAACCACATTCTTAGTGTGTTTTTCCTAAGAAAGCTGTAAATCGCATGAGATGATGGGACCATGTTGTTAACCATGTGCTATTGCTGCGTGTTTCACATGAAAATAAACATTTGGCAAAATCCTAAGCCTCGATAGCATAGAGATTGGCGTTGTTGGGTTAGCATGGTTGGTTGATGTTGTTGTAAAACGTCCAAGGATGAACATGACCCATTAGCATCATCCATTGTCATTGAAGTGCATGTCCACTAAGCCTAATTAACTATCAACTAATCAGAGAGCAACAAGTATTATTATTACCACTAACACACATGTACAATTGTCAATAATTAATTAGAATATTGGAACAAAGGCAAAAGCGAGATGGACGATATACATAACACAGACATCCACTCTAACATTGCGCAACCATAGCCCCCACTCTTCCGCTAAATGTGAGTGTGAACGTGTAGCGTTCATGGGTGAGGCAATACAATGCTGAATTGACGCCACGCCCCTAGATAGATCGTCTATCACATAGAGACAGAGAGATAGACAGATAACAACTCTACCCACACTAATCCGTTTGTAATAATATATGAGAGCCATTCACACATGACGAAGAGGCGAAGGCAGAGGGGGGTCTTTGACATTTCACTACTGAGAACAAATTAGCCATCCGACCACCATATCGCACGAGTGAATCCTGCAACCCAGCTCCATAACCATTTTGCAAACGTCATTGTGCATAGGTAGCGATTCAAAACTAAGACGCTTGATCCCAACGCTGAAGTCAACAACTATCAACCAATAAAAATTCAAATAAATAAATATTTAAACAATAAAATAAATATTTAAATCGCAAACTTTTGCCATGAAAAATTATGTCGAATACGATCATTTTAATTGGAATGTTGGAATCATAAATAGTCACCTTCGGTGACATAACAACATACACATACAAACACATATGTTACACATGAGCTGAGCTGTAAAGAATGTACATATAGACGTACAAGTATTAACATGCTTTTCAAATTTGTGAATACAAAAACTTAGTAGATTTATCATCATTCCCATATGTACTATTTTAACTTACCATTGTTGGATTCCCCCCCTTTAAAAAATTGGTGGGTTTATCACCAGCTTAACATTGTAATTTGGGAATCTCTTCCTTGAAACTTCATTGTGACCGGTGGACTCATTTTGATCTTCTATCTTGACATTGAAATTGAGATGAATTCAAACCAACGGATGGCATATATGTGAAAGAACCAACCGTTCTTGATCAGAGATCTAGCCATATTTTTTGGAGGGAGGGACATGATGTCTGCAACGAGCTCCTCACACAATGTATTTGTTTATGGAAGCCTCATGGCAGATGAGGTGGTGAGCGTGCTTTTGGAACGAGTTCCTCCTTCTGCTCCTGCTGTTCTTCCCGGATAGTAAGTGTGTGCTTCCCAATTTCTTTCATTCGCAGATGGTGTTTGCTTTCAGCAGCTCAATCCATGCATTTATTTTATCACAAACTACAATAGTATTTCATAAGCAGAATCTCTTCACATCCGTGCCGAATGATAATTGGATAATCTCTGCTACTTTTCTCAATTATGGACTATCAATCTCTGTGATTGAATGAGTCGTTCAAACTTCTCATGACTGAGTCATGCATCGGCTGGTGATGCAAAAACTGGCGTGCATGTGGAAGGGTATTATGTAGGCAATAGCTAATTAGGTCAGTAAAGTTCTAAAATTCTGGTAAGTGGTTCTGTGCAATTCACCATTAAAGTCCTTATGTCCCGGTGCAGGATGTAGATTATACAGGTATAGGGCTGATGGAGTGATTGAAGGACTCCATTTTCTACCCAACTAGTGTGGGCTTTCTACCGTTTTTAGCGTCTATAGGCTTATGGTATCTAGCTCGGTAGAGCCCTAATTTTTTCGATTTTAATTTGGCAAAGCTCCGAGCTCAAACAGAACTCCATGCTTATTGGGTACCCATATTCCCGTGGCTTGGAAGGCCCACACCTGTTGCATACCATTTGAATCATCATGGTCTAGCTGCTTATGATAGTTTATTCAATACCAAGAGGCTTACAACTCTTTTTGGTTCCTAGTAGAAATAAAAAGGCGTATTTATATTTATATTCACAGCAAATTTACAGTAAATATTCAAAAAATCCCCCTGGAATACTTTTCAGGGGAATGTGAAGCTTCATGCAAAGAATCCTCACCTATTCAAATCAAAATCAGGGGAGCTTGAGTCTCCCCTGTACCACTAATTAATTGGGCTACTGCTTGATACACATGCAGAGAGCATGCATTACATAGCACATTGACTGTAAGATGAACCTAAACTGAAAAAATACCAATGACTGATATACCGACTAGGCTCCACAGGAAATTACAGAAACTGAACACCAAAAATAACATAACACATTGGTTGAATTTACTTGTCGGGCTTGCCAAGGCCAGGGGCTTGGTGCTCTATGCCTACTGAAAAGTCCATAACAGGTTGCTGCATGTAGGGGGGAGGAGGCATAGTGGCTTTCAGATCTGTGCAATTCATCAGTTGCTGCGATGAGAATCATGAAGCTTCAGCTCCTTTTGCTCCACTCAGCAGTGAAGCTGTTGAATCTCCAACCACAGGCTGGCTCCAGAAGGCTAAAGTGCACTCGACGGGCATTCAGGAGTTCTAGCATCTTGTTAAGCTCATAACAGCATTCTGAAACTCCAGAATGTCTTTCATCAGGTTGTACCCATAGCCTGCTACAATTTGCTTCCCTTCTATATTGAGGTCAGCTGCCAGGGGAAAAATTGATTTATGGACACATTTCCCTGGGGTAGCAGGGTTGTCTTCTTCCATGGGGTCCTTCCCTTAATACTTATCACCTCTTTACCATCCAACAGGCTTACATCTTTGAGTCCTAAGTCTAGATGGCACATAACTGAATTTCAATACGAGATGAGTGCCATTAACTTTATGAATCATTAGACTCATTTCAAATCCATTTGATATCAAAAGATTTCAAGGACTGAAAGAAAACTTAAGAATCCCAATTTTGCAAAATGGAGAAAATACAATTCATTAAAATATGGGATAATAGTAGGCTAAGATATAGAGGAGAGTTCTTCTCCAAAGACTAATCAAATGGTAGTATGAAATAAACTAAGAATTAGCAAAGGAAACAGAGAGGCAGAGGATAGATTTCAGACCACAGTTCTCCAGGCCTAGCTATGAAATGCCTGGTCGTATAGTGAAAAGGTGGAGTAGAGTGCAGTACTTGCAAATACAAGTTTGTGTTCTTCTCTCTTTTCCGAAGAAACACAAGACCATAGTAATTATTTGTCTAAATCATGGAATATCTGAGATCAGAATGCGATCTCTTAGGAATCTACAAAAGCATTAATATTGTTTTCTGGGGTTCAGCTCCTCCTATTGCATTGAATTTTGCTACATAAATTCTAAGAGTGGATCTTTGATCCTTTTCAAGCACAGCCCTAAAGCACCATACAGCCTAATCTTTAGGCACAAAATACATGCACTAGGGTAATTTCAAGAAGTCTCTAATAGGTACACAATACCAGCAATGGAAGAAAGATACACACACAAAACACAAAAGAGAGCATGTATGCAAAAATGAGAAGAAGATTGGCAGATGACGGAACTGTACACATGTTGCACACTCTATAATAGTGTAATCCAGATTCCATTTAGTATTTTTTTTTGTAAGCTAGCAGAAATTCAGAAATTATATTAATTCAAGAAAACTGTCCAAGTCACAAAATTGCTCGGTTGGTCACTTGGGAACCTGACCAGCAACAGTGAAAAAGTTGTTCATTGTTCACCAAGTTAACTGAAATGTCTGAAACTGCTCTTGACTTTACATCAAAGATAAAACCCAGCATCTAGCTAATATACTATAAGTACTGCTAGACCAGTAAAACAAAACAGAAATACTAGAAGAGACTAAACTAAATCACTGCATCATCATCAGAAACATATATAACAGGCACCTCGATGCCCTGAGAAACCTTGTTTTCCTTCTCAGCAAATGATAAGCTAGTGGTGGCTTTGATGATAATGTTGAGTTTGGAGTCAAGATGATGGATCTGGTTTTGAGCCTTGTCAATCTGAAGCAGCAATTCATGGTGGTTGGTTTTAGTGTCCTGTAATGCCTTGCCCATGAGGGCTTTCATTTGCCAATACAAGGCAAGAGATTACAGTACTTGGTGTTGTGGGACGGGGAGGAACTAACATCAAAGACCCATGGGGTCATCTCATCCTCAATGTCATCTGGAAAGATGTAGTGCTGCTCCTCTTTAATCCAGATTTCCTTGGCAGCAATGTCCTGTTTATTAATGGCTGGGGTTTGCTGCTTAAAGAATTTCTCAGCAGCAATAGCTTCCTTCATGGCTAGGCTTTGAGGGCCACCAATTTTGCCCCTGATCCCGCTGCGACCTCGAGGCTTGCTTGCCATGAGGGATGAAATAGACACCAAACAAGGGACACAAACTAGGATGGAGTACTAACCCAAACCAAGCCGGAACAAAACCAAACTAAACCAAGTCGGAAGCCTCTTAGAATCAGGGTAGGGGTAAAATTGAGGAAGGAACCTTGAAGGGCAACATGACCAATGAAGGGGAGAGCCTAACAAACAAGGGAAGGGATGCCACAACTCCAAGAACCAGTGGGAGATCTGTTATCACAATTTCTGCAGTAACCCGAATATATGATCCTATCCAGGATGGCAGAGAATGATGGTCACTTAGACCGTGATATGTTGAGAATCCTACCCTCCAAGATGTTATGGTTGTCGCTCTGGATAGGGTTATCTTTTTAGGCTTCCTAGTACACTTAAGGTGAGCTAGACTAGCCACGGGAGGTGTCTCGACTCTCGACTCCCAAGCCTAGCCAAATGGCTAGACCCCTTTTGTTGCTACAGGGCACAATTGATGAATTAACGAATGTGTAGATGAAGAGTACCCTGAGGGATGTTTCCTAGATGTAATTAAGTGGCTCGCGTAGGATAAACAACAATTAAAACACCCTGTTTTTCTGGGGGTTTTAAAACCAAAATCTTGCCTGAAATATGCAAGATTTGTAAAATATGTAATTTCAGCAATCATAAATCTGCGATCTAGACAAAATGACGGATTTTGGAACTACTTAGAACCTTGAAATTGCGTTTTGAACAATGGAAATTGCGATTTAAGCAATTGTGCTTTTGCCGAATTCCGACGAACGGGGGTGTTTTGGTTGCTCCTTATACTGCTTCAAAACTGCTACTGAGCTAGGGTTTAGTAGATTGGCATAGGGTTTAGTTAAGTATAAATGAATGCAATCCAATTCAAGGAATTTGACTCAGTAGTGAATTAGCTTAGAAATCTAGGAAGTGGTGCTAGGGCAAATTGATTCCAAATTGCCTCCTTGAGGAAAATGATCAAAATTTAGAAATAATCCAAGGACGGGAAATGGATATTGTTTAATAACAAACCCCAACACTATGATGGCTCACTACACACTCAAGATCAAATTGTTTAACATTTGGCAGCAAGCAACCTATGCATGCATAGAAAAATGGACAAATACCCAAATAGGGTGAATAAGATAAAGATAAGTGCCTTGGTTTTTGGGGTTAATGGGGTCCAAAATGAAGACGCCTAGGCTCTAGATTTGTCCCCAAATGCAACACGGAAAATACCCAAGTGGCCAAATGCCCAAATAACTAAGCATGCGAACACAAAAAAATTACTAAGGATTTTAAATTATTATTTTGTTGACAGATGGGTTCCATAAGCTATGTTAACCTAATTTCGAGTACATACGTTGCATCGGATGGTCGATTGGGTCCTTTATCCTTGTTCTACATCATCGATTAGATCCCGAATTAGCTCCACACCAAGTCGCAATGATTCCCCAGTGGATGTCAACCCTTCAAAACCCCATTAAACAATTAGTGAGACAAGATGCAATAGCTAATCAATAAAATTGGAATTTGCAAAATCAATTTGAACTAGCAAGAGTAACGGGAAGAGATGGCAATAACAATATCTATTTTCTTCAACAAATGAACTCCCTATTACAGAAGAGAAACAAGTTGCCCAAAGAAACCAAGTCGCCCTTGTTGAAAAGTTAACTCTGAAGGGCCTCTTTATATTTTTGGTGTGGTGTGATGAAGAGGGCTTAGACTTTGTCCTTTGTATATTTATGTTTAAAGTGAGTTATATATAAATAAAATGATGTTTTGTACTTTATAGAATGGGTCTCACTGAAGTTATTATTTAATAATTAAAGTGAATTAATTATTAAATGTGGGTGCATTAAATGATGGCCCTTGATTTTGTAAATGTATCTCAACCATAGATTAGGTGGTCAGATAGGTGGTTATAATTTTTAAAGTATAAAACAAGAGAGAAAGGACAAATGGATAACACCATTAGAGGAGAAGAAGGAGATTGAACGCGAAGAAGAGAGCCAAGAGAAGAAGGGCACGATTTTCAAGAAAGAGGAGCAACATGAATCCCTAGGCTGCCTGCAGCATCCATACCTGAGCATTTATTGCAGCCACACGTGTGGGGTCAAAATCCAATGTAACTGGCTCGAATCCCAAGAAGTGACAACAACATTAAATGCAGACCGTACAACATTAATTACAGCACGTGTGGGCTAAAAAATCGAGGCAGAAAAGTACAACAGACTGTACAGTCTGCACATCAGTTTTCATGCCGAATTTCGAGGTTGGCATAGATTTCGAAATAATTTCTGTTTCTGAGTTATTTTGCTGCTATTTCAGATTTGGAAAATTTTGCTTGTGAGGGTTTAAAAGATAAATTTCAGTGTTTTGAAATTTCTACTCTTAATGAAAAATATTCTTTTTAGGGTTTTCCCTAGGGGTTGGGGTTTTGCCCAGTCTGTTGACCAAAACAACTGTGTTTTCATGTGTGAATGAATACTTCAGTATTTGAGAAGATCTTGAATATGGTGGTTTTTATTTCAAGTTTATGAGTAAATTTTTAATCATAAATGCTAGACATTCAAGTGTTTGGCAGAATGTGTGAATGAAAGTTCCATATTAATGTCATTTATTTTCTTCATGGTATCATAGCTGAATTGAAGCAAGGTTCAAGATTGTGATTCACAGTTAGAAGTTGTGTTGTCTTTCAAGTTAAAAGATTTGTTGTAAGTAAATTCCAAATGATGAGCATAAGATATGAAGATAGGTTGGATGGTTCAAGATTGTGATTCACAGTTAGAAGTTGTGTTGTCTTTCAAGTTAAAAGATTTGTTGCAAGTAAATTCCAAATGATGAGCATAAGATATGAAGATAGGTTGGATGGTGTATCCAACTATCTTCCTTGGAAAGTTAGAATAACTGTTGTGCTTAAAGAATGGAAAATATGGGGTTTTTCTAACACCAAGAACTAAGCCTACAGACCAGGATGTACTAGATGAATTTGAAGCCCTAGAAGCCAGAGCCTAGAGAGTGATCCTAGATGGAGTAAAGGATCATCTCATTCCACATTTGGCAGAGAAGAACACTGCTAAAGACATGTGGGATACCCTGAACCAGTTATTTGAAGCCAAGAACGAGAACCACAAAATGGTACTAAAGGACAAGCTGCACAATGTCAAGATGAACAAAGATGAAGGTGTGGCCTCCTACTTAACTCGAGTGGCACAAGTCAAAGATGAGTTAGCGGCCGTAGGAGATATTATCCTTGATTCAGAATTGGTGAGGATAGTCCTAAAGGGTTTCACCAAGAAGTGGGAAGTATTTGTTAAGTGCATTGTAGGTAGGGAGAAGCTTCCTAATTGGTCCAGACTGTGGGATGAATTTACTCAGGAGGAGATTTGAGAAGGGTCTCTGGGTAGTCAAGTCAATGAAGAGGTGGAGCATAACGTGGCACTTGCAACAAAAGTTAACAAGAAGAAGAAAGAACAGCCAGATCAGATGTTACTAGTGTGGTCAGATGGGACATTATGCCTAGAAGTGTCTTGAGAAGAAGAATGTGAACGAGAAGACTGAAAGAGACATGGCAACGTTTGCAGCAGTAGAAGACTATGCAACAAAGTTTGAGCAAGAGTTTTCTCTTGTCTCAATTGATTACAGTATAGGAAGCTCAATTTTTGAGAATGTTTGCGTTGTTGACAGTGGTGCAACCAGGCACATGACTGGGATCTTGGATATCTTTTAGATCATTACAGAGTTGGGGCCATGACACTTTATTCAGGCAGATATTGATAGTCCTCAGATAACGATACGAGGGGTTGGAATAGCCAGGTTCCAACTAGACCTTGGTGAGATCTTGGATATACACGAAGTGCTTTTTGTACTTGGGATGAGGGTCGGTAAACTCTCAGTATAATCCTTTGAGGATGAAGGTTATGGAATGATGGTGAGGTCTGGCCATGTTTTCCTGTATCGGAGAGATGATCCAGTTGGTACCACTATTCTATTAGGAGATCACAGGGATAGGCTCTATGTTTTGAGAGGGCACATTGTACGAGCAGGAGCAGGTGGGTGGCTGTCAAAGTCAAAGGATGAGGCAAGAGTTGCATCTGAAAGACATGGTTTTGATGAGGAGATTGACTCTCTTTAGAGCACTGGCAAGAGACTTAGCCAGTCTAGTGATGATGTAGATGAGCAGGTGGATGAGGCTTAGGTTGAGTCTCAGGCTTCAAAGTTCCAGAATGGAGTTGAGCATCTGTATCCGAGATTGATTCCAGAGTAGGAGGGAGTTGTTGCAGGAGTCAGAGATGGAGATGGTGCTGTGGACCTTCCTCATTAAGAGGGAGTGTTGAAAAGTTAACTTTGAAGGTCCTCTTTATATTTTTGGTGTGGTGTGATGAAGAGGACTTAGACTTTGTCCTTTGTATATTTATGTTTAAAGTGAGTTATATATAAATAAAGTGATGTTTTGTACTTTATAGAATGGGTCTCACTTAAGTTATTATTTAATAATTAAAGTGAATTAATTATTAAATGTGGGTGCATTAAATGATGGCCCTTGATTTTGTAAATGTATCTCAACCATAGATTAGGTGGTTAGATAGGTGGTTACAATTTTTAAAGCATAAAACAGAAGAGAAAGGATAAATTGATAACACCATCAGAGGAGAAGAAGAAGATTGAACACCAAGAAGAGAGCCAAGAGAAGAAGTGCACGATTTTCAAGAAAGAGGAGCAACACAAATACCTAGGAAGCTTGTAGCAGCCATACTTGAGCATTTATTGCAGCCACACGTGTGGGCTCTGTTGTCGCCTAATTCGCACCTCGAGTAACGTGGCAGAAATCTTCAAGCCACCAGATGCGACCTTGGGGGCAAGCTCGAGCCAAGTGTTGTCACCTGATACTCAGCTCCTCCGTTTAGGCCAACTCCTAGCAAAGCCAACGGGTGTGGACCCTATGAAAAATAAATTTAAGTTTGTTTCTAACTATGAAATTATGAAGCAACAAATTTTCTAGGAGTTTTGAAATGGAATGAATTTAAATATTACCCACCAACAACTGCAAGTAAAATTACTTTTAGCGACCCTTAGTCAAATAGACACACATCATTCAAGACACATTACAAGATTAACTTATGCAAAAAAGAATAGAATAGACTAGTGCCAAAATGAAGAAAGTGCTTTGCCAATGTGGGTTGCTAGTGTAGTCTCAGTGAAAGTATTGCAGTGTCTCGGCTGGTAAATATTAGATTATTAGATGAGTGATTAAGGGAGTGGGTAAATTCTTGGTCGGTTTTATTAATGTGGTAATTATCTGGATTATTAGAAAGGAGGGGGATTCCCGATATACTGTGAAGGTACAGGGAATATGTCCAAACTCACCAAGTGTGGTAGCACGCGAGGAAATGTGTGCTGAATGGAGTCACGGGGGGATGTTCAACACTACACCAACAAGGATGTAGCCTAACGCCCCCCCCGGTCGCTTTTCAATTGTTCCTGCTTCCTTTGCACAATTTCCCCACATGAAGCAAAACACAACGTTGGATTTTCGTTGTTTAGGAGATTTATTAAAAGATGAAACTAATTACTAGTCACCTAGATCCTTTTATGATACAACCAATTGATCAGACGAAGCTGCAGTGGAAGTAGAGCATACAAGGATAAGGGCCTTGCTAATTTTAAGGATTTGTGAACGTAATTTGTCTGATTAGAAAATGCAATCCCAAGAATTTCTTTCCAGCTTCAGTACTTGGGCAGGCCCTTATCCATGAACCTTACTCAGGAGAGCAAGGGGGTTTATTTTAAATACCGCAGAAACATGAGGGAAATATTTTTTAATTAAATCTTACCACGAATCTCTTTCCTCTTTTTAGGATACTCAAGAGAGTGTGGGGTTAGTATTTCTTTTACTTCAACACAAAATAAAGCATAAACAAAAAAACCAACTGAACTAGCTAAAAATCACAAATCACGAAAATGGTGCACCGACGCGGATCGCCCCAGGGGGGATGAGGAGTGGGCTTTGGTGAGCCTACTCTAAAACTTATTTTACTTTCTACAATGATGAAAGAATGCACTTTGGTCCACAAATCCCGATCCAAAGGCTTACAACAACTTGAAAAAATGAAATTTTTTCAATGGGGGAGCTCCGTTAGTCTTCTTTTACTTCAAATTTTCGATTTTTCGCCAGAGCTTCCTTCTCTTTTTTCGTCAAACCTGCAAAAAAAGCAGCCAAACATTAGCTAAACATGCCCCAAAACACTTTAAGAGTGTTTTGAAAAATTACAAAAAATATTGCCGAAAAATTTAAAAGTAAAAGAAGGTAAAAACTAGGTAAAAAGTGATTGAGAAAGTGAGCTAAAAAGTTGCTTTCTCAAGGTCTTTGTTTGCTTTTTAAGGATAGCAAACAAATCGGAGCACTAATCTTGCTAGATAAGGAAATAAAATCAAATGCTAACTTATAAATCAAGCCTTTGTTTTTTCTAGAAAAATGACTTGAAATAAAGCGGCTAGTATCCTAGATTTGAACTCAGAAAAAAATGAATCTTTGAAATCTTAGTTAGATCTATAAAGCAAAACCATTCAAGATCTATTTATGATTATGAAGTTATCTTTAGATCTAGAATTGCTTTTTTTAAAACAACGGAACCGAAATGATAATAAGAAATTGGGAGAAGGAAAAAGGGAGAATGCTTGGAGAGAAGAGTGTCCTTGAAGCTTCACTTGTGGTGTGTCGAGGAACCATTTTATCTGCAGGAAACCATATTAGAAACATGAAAAGAGGAAAGATCAAAAAAGATTCTCCACGTCTCCTATCACGACAATCTACATATCGCACGCTTATACAAACAAACAAGATCAAATGTAGGAGCATATATATTCAATAAACCGAAGTAAAGGCATTCATAAGCAAATGAAGCATTCATTTAAATTTTTAAATATCTATACTCAATAGCTTAGATCATTAAACAAAATGACCAAACTATATTACCAAATTGAAACCAAATCTTCCAGTAAACTACATATGATTCATTGCATGCATAATATTTCAAATACAGATTACCTCCATACAATTGGAAGATAGCATATTCACTCCACCAGGGAACAACACAATCTAGACCTCCAAAGTCTCTTTATTTCTCAAATGAATACAAGATACAATTACCAGCTCTTCCCAATACATTCCAACTAGTTTGAATGGGGGAGAGCAAGGCTTTATTTATAGCCAGAGAGGCCTAAGGGGGCGCAATGTACACTGCCAGATGAAGGGGGCGTCAACTAGAGAAGAAGAGGAGATGAATTGAGTTACATTGAAGTGTAAGTGAGAGTGTAGTGCCACCTCCTATGAGGTGCGCCACCTCTCCACCTACTTACCACCAACCCACACATAAGCTAGCACCTCAACCCATTCGCCAGCTACGAAGAGAGGGCACAATCTTCAAGGCTAGATCAACTCGTAACTACCTCAATCACCACTGAAGCTCATGCTTTAATCAAGGAGATGACTCGCCCTCACTCAAAGAAGCCGATAGAAACTGATTTCAATCAAATCGGACAAGAATCCACTGATTTAGGATTTTGGATATTCTCTCCAATTTAATTAATTTTTTGATTTTTTGGAGATTTTTGACTTAAGTGATAAATTTATCTCTTAAAACTTAGGAAAAGTGGGTTTAAGGGTACAACAGTTGTTATGAGTTAGAAAACGAGCACCCCATGGCAAAATCCAACTTCTAACCACACTTTTATTACATCAATAATTTTCCCAATTAAATTATTAAAAAATAGCTTAAGTTTACGAGAAAAAATATTTTTCTCAAAACATGAAATAAAACCTAGGGGGACCTAGCACATGTCCATATGACTCAATAATAATGTCTAACATGTTACTGAAGGATGATACTGATGATGAGAATGGTGCCAGTATTCCAAAGATAAACGAAGATCTGAGGACCTAGCGAATGCTTTGGGGTTTTCTAGCTAAAAACCCCCGTACGACTGCACACGTGTCCCTGCAAACAATCTTCTGATAGGTGCTAGATAGCTGTAACTGGATGAATAAGTTGAAGAGCGGATGGTGAACCTGGATGGTCTACCCTGAATGACACTAGGGCAGATATTTCACTGCCGAAACCTCGTTAGCTGAAGACGCCGTCTTTAGCCCCAACCTCCGTGGCCACACGCTGTGTTGCTACTCAAGAAGCTCCAAATCAATAATAATCATAAGTGTGTTTCTCCATTCACTTTATCTTTCTTTTATAACTTTCAACTGCTAATAACCTAACTTTTGACCTAATTAGGTCACTTTAACTTCTAATTTGCAGTTGACTTGCATGCATGCGCATGGAGACTCAATCGAGAGCATTCATCATCAAATAATGCTCTGATGTCATGCATGTCGGTGGCCTTTGGTTCTGGTGGCCCTCTTCTACCCCATGATGATATAATATTGATGCCTTAGATCTTCTGTATATGGCATCAGTCTTCGGCTGATTCCTTGACTGTCGGTACCCGCTCGAACCTATAAGAATCACATATTTTAGCGGGTTGGTCCTCAATGCTTAAGCAGAAGAGGACATTACAGTCCTCCCCGCTCGAATTTGCTTATCCTCAAGCAACTGTAAAGCTGGGTGCTGTAATACCTGTTCTGCCTCCCAAGTGGCCTCCTCTATAGGCATATCTTTCCACTGAACCAAGTAGTCTTTGATGATTCTGTTCCTCAGTTTTTGCTCTTCCACCTATAGGATACGCTCCGGAATCAGAATCAATTGCCCCTCGTCATCAAGGGGGGGCAGCTCGGAAGATGTAACAATCCGCTGACTGACTGCCTTATTGAGGTTGGAGACATGAAATACGTTGTGAATCTTGCTCTCTGGGGGTAGTTCTAGCTCATATTCTACCTCTCCAACCTTTTGAATTATCTTGTATGGACCATAGAAGCGAGGTTGGAGTTTTTCCGCTCCTTTCTTTTTAAGAGATGACTGTCGGTAAGGTTGGAGGCGTAAATAAACTAAGTCTCCCACCTCAAAACTGCGCTCAACCCTGTGCCTGTCTGCATATATCTTCTGCTGATTCTGAGTAGCCTGTATGTTCTCCCAGAGTATCTTGAGGATATCTTGACCCTCCTGAATCCACTCTTTGGCCTTGGGGGGCCTGCTATCACCGAATATCCTGTCTGCAAAAGTGGAAGCATCATACCCATACAGGGCTCGAAAAGGGGTCATCCCAATGGTCATATGGTAGGTGGTGTTGTAACAATGTTCACCCAAGTGTAGCCATTTGATCCATGTCCTCTACTGACCTGTTACTTAATTTCTCAAGTATCCCTCAATCCACTTGTTGACAATCTCTGTCTGCTCGTCACTCTGTGGATGATAACTTGTGCTCTTGGCTAACTCAGTCCCCACTAACCGGAAAAGCTCTTGCCAAAATGCTCTTGTGAATTTGCTGTCCCTGTCACTGACAATGGCCTTGGGTAACTTGTGGAGTCTAAATACCTCTTTGAAAAATAGTTCTGCTACCCGTGTTGCTGAATAATCTGAGGAAATGGCAAAGAAGTGAGCAAACTTGGTCAATCTGTCCACTACTACGTACAAGCAGTCTCTGCCTTGAACCTTGGGTAGCCCAGTAATGAAGTCCATAGAGATGCTCTCCCATTTCTGCTCGGGAATAGGTAAGGGATGTAGTAAACCAACCGGGTGGGTGTGCTCTATTTTGTTTTGTTGGCACAAGCTGCACTCTCTCACATGTTGTATCACATCTTTCTTGAGGCCCTTCCATGAGAACCTTTCTCTAATTTGTCTGTAGGTCTTGAGAAACCCCTGATGCCCTGTTAATGGTGAATCGTGCGATGCCTGTAAAATTTTCTTCTTGAGGGGAGACTCTGGAACCAAGAAGATTATGTTTTTGTAGTATATGATGTCATCAATTACCTTGTACCTATCATCCTGAATCTATCCATCCAATAGTTCTCAAGCAAACTTATCTTTGGAGTACTCAACCAAAAGATGAGACCTCCAATCTGATGAGATGCTCATAAGGGATAAAGTAGCTGGTCGTCTGGAAAGTGCATCGGCCCCTTCTTTACGTACTCAATCTCGAAGTCATAGGCCTGGATTTAGCTTACCCATTTCTGCTGTGTCTCGTTTAGCTCTTTCTGCTCTAGGAAGTATTTCAAGCTGTTGTGATCTATGTCCTCTAACTCCTCTTCTCTGTCTCTACACCTCTGTCTCCGGTGAGTAATGTTGTATGGGCCTTCTGAATTCATTTATATTTTTGCATGCCCACAACTGGCAAGAAAAATAGCTCTGGTACCACTGTAATATCCCAGATGCGGATATTCCATTGTTTTCTATACTAGGGCTTGCTTAAGCCTCCCGATTTACAATAATACTAAAAATAAACTTGCAGGAAAAGTGTTGGGAAAATGGCCCTATTTTATAGCTAACTAGGGCAGAGAATTTTATGATGATAGATCAACACTTACCACTGATAATCCAGTTGATAATGCTCCAGAGAGAATACGCATGCATCAAGAACTGGTGCTTCTTACCTCCGGTGATACCCCAACAGCATGAACCCTCAACCAGCTAAAGATGACGTTTCCAGTGAAGGAAGTGTCTGATGCATATGAGAATTTGCAGGAGTGGTAGTCTTCCCGTGCCGGAGAGATTGCCTGAAGCATGCAGAAGTTCTGAGCTCACTAAGCAGGCTAGCGAATTGAATTGAAGGTTTAGTTGCTCATGCCCCCAGCTACACAAAACTGATGAGAACTACTCCGGGTGAGCAAACTGGAAGCTGATAATCACCTGGTACTGAAGGATGATACTGATGATGAGAATGGTGCCAGTATTTGGAAGATAAACAGAGATCTGAGGACCCAGCGAATGCTTTGGGGTTTTCCAGCTAAAAACCCCCGTACGGCTGCACACGTCTCTACAAACAATCTTCTGATAGGCACTGGATAGCTGTAACTGGATGAATAAGTTGAAGAGCGGATGGTGAACCTGGATGGTCTACCCTGAATGAGACTAGGGCAGATATTTCACTGCCAAAACCTCGTTAGCTGAAGACGCCGTCTTCAACCCCAACTGCCGTGGCCGCACGCTGTGCTGCTACTCAAGAAGCTCCAAATCAATAATAATCATAAGTGTGTTTCTCCATTCATTTTATCTTTCTTTTATAACTTTCAACTGCGAATAACCTAACTTTTGACCTAATTAGGTCACTTTAACTTCTAATTTGCAGTTGACTTGCATGCATGTGCAAGGAGACTCAATCGGGTGCATGCATCATCAAATAATGCTCTGATGTCATGCATGTCGGTGGCCTTTGGCTCTGGTGGCCCTCTTCTACCCCATGATGATATAATATTGATGCCCTAGATCTTCTTTATATGGCATCAGTCTTCGACTGATTCCTTGACTGTCAGTACCCGCTCGAACCTACAGGAATCACATAGGTTAGCGGGTTGGTCCTCAATGCCTAAGCAGAAGAGGACATTACATTTAGTTAATTAGTGACCAAAAGGTACGAACCTTGGATAGAGTTCTGGGCCCCAATTCTTACATGGCCTTAGCTTTGCTGCCACCGAGCGTCCATAGCCCCGATGGAGTTGCCTCAGTAATGCCTTTTTAGGGGCAAATAGGCTGACCTCATAAGGAGGAGTACTTACCCCTTTAGCCACTAATTTCAAAGATGGGAGTACTTGTTTTGACTCTAGGGGATACACTTTAGTGACTAGGCCTACCTAGTTGCACTTAATCCACCTGAGCTACAAGCAGAAAAAGATCAAGAGGTCTATAGACTTTGCCACACACTCCAAAGTTGAGACACTAGGGGAAAACATAGGGGCCATCCAATCAAAGAGGTCACAGAGGGGGAGGTCCTTGGGTTCATCAATTAATTTCAAGTCAAGGGATTTTGAAAGTATATGGATGAGACAGATAAGTGGAACAAGGCAAAATATGGAACCATGTGAGAGGGAACTGATCGATATTTTACATATGCAACTGCCCAAAGAAGAGCATGTATATGAAACTTAACACAAATGCACCTATATCACTCTGAGTACAAGTCCTACTAATAACAACCATAACATTTAGTATGATCACCAATGCACAACAAAGTCTAGCTTAGTTAATCAATCAATAGAAATCATGACCACAATAATATACCTTTGCCATATACCTACTCTGAGCTGCAATTGCAAACTGTAATGCATCTGTACTGACACTGAATGGAAAGGAAGATGATATCCAACTGAAAAGAACTGCTCTTGAATGCCCCCTGAACCAAGGTTTGAAAAGTATGTTAAGGGAGATCAATGAAGAGGGATCAATAATGACCTAGGTGGCCCCTTTGCTGCCATGACCCTGCAATATCCTGTTGCTCTATATTGATATAGATCAATCATCCACTGATATGCTCTGATGAAAAACTGCCTCAAGTGTAAGGACTAGGGTCATGATTGTGGCCTGCTTTGACAAAATGACGAGTAGCTCCCAACTACAAATTGTGTGATAATAGGATCCAAAGCTGAGGAGACTCTAGGAAGAAGTTAAACCAAAATCCCAACCAAAATGAAGATTAAACCAACAACATAACTCAACGAGAGAGTCAATCCAAGTGATTTCTAGAGAGAACTAGAGCCATTGAGAAAGTTGCAAAAATGCCAAAACCTTGTTGAACAACAGAAAGGAGTGCTCACTAACCTTCTAAATTGAGACGAGGCAAAATTTGGCAGTTTCCACAAAGCCATACGCAACTCAGAATCATAATTGCAGGACAACTCCATAACTGGAGTCCAGACTGAGTCCATCATCATGTTCGTCATGGCGCGAGAAAGCTTGGATGAACTGGATGCAAGCTGTTGAAGGTCATTATAACGACGGTTAGCTAGGACAGTACTAACCAAAACCAACCGCATGCTGGAACTTGCAGTTATATCCCCCATGATCCATCACTTCATTGAAGAGGCTGTGCATGCTGGGGATGATTTGTCCCGACCATTGATAAGCTTGGGTGCTGCATGGCCCCATTCCTTATCCTTCCACCCTATCCAGGGGAATCCATTTAGTATTTATAAAGGTATACAGAGTTCAAAATTGGAATGCCCATGCACAAATCACATGTGAAAGCTTTTCTTACTTGGAATTTCCAAATAAATATCATCCAAAGAAGGAAAATTGTTAAACTAAAATATGAGAGAATATGTACATAGACAAACGAGAAGGATAGAGAGGTATGTATTTACTATCATATTATATCAATGTGCTTTAAAATTACAAACAAGGGTGTTGTTGTTAGGATTATAATCCTCCCTTGTCCAAATTGGTCAATTATGCCTAAGTTAGGAGTCTTTTTAGTCATTATTGAGTCACTAGTACCATTGGGTCCACATGGCCTAATTGGGCCACATGTACCAGTTACTAGAGTGTGGGGAACACTAATTGAGGCGAACTGCCACTGACTGCACTTGCATGCATTAGTTTAGGCACCTCCTAGACCAATCCCTACAATTTAGGAGCCACTGGGAGTGTCGACACCAACCTCCTTCAGTTGAGTTTAGTTGGTGACTAGTCAAGCCTAGTTATGAGTCAGTTACATCCAGTTACATTCAGTTAGACTAGTTTAACTGATTCTAACTTATTGAGCCGTTGATTTAGACAACTGGAGCTAACTAGTTAGGGTCCGATAGCGATTTAGACATGTCCAATTATCCATTCAGTCATAGTGAGTTAACCAATTCGAATTTCCTCTCATGTATTCGAATTGTCTGGCTATTAATACCAGTGTATTACATTGTAAACATCATCCAGATTGTATCCATTTACTTTTTTGATTAATGAAAGCATTATACAGCTGCAAACCATTTTTTGCATTGTTTCATGTCTATTCCGAGTAAATTGTTTGTGAGATCTATTTGTGAGTTTTGTCTTGCTTCATAGATTCCTGTGAGCTCAATTTTTATATGGTATCAGAGCCTCGGCAGAACAAGGCATTTCTCCTTCTATAGATTTCATGTTGGATCAATGAAGCAATTTGAGCAAAAAAACTCAAAAAAATTTAGCTTTGCACTAGAAGCAGAGAGTTTACCACATAATTCCCGGGCAAAGGAATTGTTGATCAAGCTTGCTTGATTGGCTAAGCTGGGTGTGATGCAAACTCCAAAAGTGTAGGCTGTTCGACCTTACTTTGTGTTTTTTGTGTAATTGCAAGTACAACTTCATATGGATTCGAAATTATCAGTTCCTTTTCTTATTCCATCCACAAGATATTCAGAATGGAAGTTGAAGATGATTTCATCTCTCAAGAGACAATATTTCTATGAGGTGTCTATTGGACTTGGTATAGAGTCTTATGAGGATGAGAATGATTGGCTAAATGACGGTGATAGAGCTTTTGAAAGAATTTGTCTGGCCCTTTCTCCAAGCTTGCGCTACCTTGTTAAATCTGCTAAATACCCAAAGGATCTCTGGACACAATTGGACAGAACCTTTGGCAAGCATAATGAGGATCATAATAGCACTTTGGAGATCACACCACAAGAGTTATTTACTCAAAAGTCTCGGCCTCTACTCTCTTTGATGAAGTTGTTCAAGGTGAAGAAGAAGCAGAGTCTTCTACATAGTCAATTCGAATGGAAGAAAGTCTCCTTGCAGTGACTCCTTCTCCTATTGCTCCGGAAGTTTATGAGATCTATGATATCTCATCTTCTCATATGGCTGATACAGAAGAAGACATTCGAATCTTTGATATTGAAGAAAAACTCTCCTTCAATTCTATGCAAACACTCTCCCGTGTTCCTCCTTTAAATTTTGTGCAAAATTTGCTAGTGATTGCTTCGGAGAATGAAGAGGAATTCGATGTCTCTCCCTCTAATGTTGCTGTTGATGTGCATATAAGTAATTCTTTGGATATTTTGGAAAGAATATCAGATTTCAGGAGTGATCCATTCACTCTCATTGATCTTGAGCTTCCAACAAATTCCTACAGGATTGAATGCACCAAAATTCAGAATTTTGAAGAAGGAGAAAACTGTGCATCTGCCATCTCGATGGACCACACTTTTGGATCTGATATGAACCTATTTGGATCTGATATGATCTTATTTGGATTTGATATAATATTATTTGGTTCAAATTTTAAGTTCCAAGAGATTTCAGTCATGCTTGTAGCTGGTCTCATCAATTTTGGTGTGACAAATCAAGTACCGCAAGTCTTCTTCAAATTTGCTGTTGGGGATTTGATGTTAGTTTCTTCTTATGAGGTTGCTGATATTGTATTTTGTGAATCATTGGTTATTTCTAAAGCTATATCAGATTATGGAGCTCAAGCATTCGCTCTTCACAGTCTCAGGGCTTCTCTACCTTTGATCACATGCTCATCTCCTCACAGAACTAGTAAAGAGGGAGACATTCTGCATTCCGCTTGGGCACTTGCTCCTAACACTTGGAGCTGATATTACATCACATGGTTTGTTGTTCAAGGCTGCAATATATCAGTTGCTTGGGTGTTCCTCACATGGTTCGAATTCTCAAGCACTTTTGCTCTCTCATCAGTTGATTTTAGTTGCTCTACATGGGTGCAGTTTTCATCCAGCATCTGTCTATATTTCTGATTTAGTTGAGAATATTCTTCTTCTTCCAAAGAGGAAGATTCATCCAAAGATAATCATTTAGTTTGGATGGAGAAGTTCACATGCCAGGCCCTAGGATACCTGTGCACGGAAGAACAAGATTGATCCTGGTTTTACCTGCTTAGTTTGAGGGGGGGTATTTTTCCCATGAGGTTTTTCCTTGTTTCCTTGTTTGTATTAAGCAATTAAGTTTTTCATCTGTAATGGGTGACCTATGGTCTTAGTTACCAGGGACCAAAATTGGCCAAGTTAGCATTCAGGGGGGGTGTTAGGATTATAATCCTCCCTTGTCCAAATTGGTCAATTATGCCTAAATTAGGAGTCTTTTCAGTCATTATTGAGTCACTAGTACCATTGAGTCTACATGGCCTAATTGGGCCACATGTACCAGTTACTAGAGTGTGGGGAACACTAATTGAGGCTAACTGCCACTAACTGCACTTGCATGCATTAGTTTAGGCGCCTCTTGGACCAATCCCTACAATTTAGGAGCCACTGGGAGTGCCGGCACCAACTTCCTTCAGTTGAGTTGAGTTGGTGACTAGTCAAGCCTAGTTATGAGTCAGTTACATTCAGTTACATCCAGTTACATTCAGTTAGACTAGTTTAACTGCTTCTAACTTATTGAGCTACTGATTTAGACAATTGGAGCTAACTAGTTAGGCTCCGATAGTGATTTAGACATGTCCAGTTATCCATTCAGTCAAAGTGAGTTAACCAATTCGAATTTCCTCCCATGCATTCAAATTGTCTGGTTATTAATACCAATGTATTACATTGTAAACATCATCCAGATTGTATCCATTTGCTTTTTTGATTAATGAAAGCATTATACAGCTGCAAACGATTTTTTGCACAGTTTCATGTCAATTCTGAGTAAATTGTTTGTGAGATCTATTTGTGAGTTTTGTCTTGCTTCATAGATTCCTGTGAGCTCAATTTTTATAGTTGTGTGTGTGTGTGTGTATATACAAGAACTGTTCACCTAATCTCAAGTTCCATTATTCTTGTTAGGAATCACTCATCTAATCTCATTAATAATATTTGTTACCACAAATACTAGCACTCTAAATGCAAGGTGCAACCAAGTAAGAGATATGGCCAAACAATAGGATAATGATAGGTATGCGAATTAAGTTGAAATTGAAAAAATTGTGAAAGAAGTACTTATCACTTAATCACAACATCCATGGATCCATAAAATCATCGAGTGATTTGCCAAATGAAAGATGACAAACTTGTTGCATAAATAGATCAGAAATTGTTTAATGATAACTTAAAAATCCATTAAACATTAATGCTCTCTAAACGATTGTTGATATAACAAGTGCAAAAGTTACAATGATCAACAAATAAGACTCTAAAGAGTCTAAACCAATCTTGAAAATATGTAAGAAATAGATACCATGATTTAAAGCCTTTAGGGTGGTTTGCAAATAAATCTGAAATGGACATCAAAATGTGTAATTCAATGAACCACCACCCTTCTATTGTTAGAGTTGCCTATAGAAAATAGTCATACCATTCACGAATTACTCACAAAAAAACAATTTTAACCATGAAAATAAAGATATGTTAATGTGGTTAGTTGCAATGAAAATTATAGAAACTGAATTGATAATTCTTAATGAAAGAAGCTGAAAAAATTCAAGTAGTCATATATGAATGATTGAAAGTGAGTTAGTTACTTGTTATAACCATCAACATACGAAAATGCTCTTAGATTAGTTGATAGTTAACATAAATTTCAGATCCCTTTAGGCCATTAGTTGGATGTGTAAATGGTGAATTTATGCCATGAAATAATGAAAGACAAACCATATCTGAAATTTATAAAAAAACTGTTTAAAGAGTGCTATAAAGTTTAAACTGATACAATTTTGAATAAACAACTAAAAAAACAGTTAACTTAAACCCAACTTAGATGTTGAAAAATATGAACAACCATGGGTTAAATAGAAGTTAATCCAGGAAAATATTCACCATAAGTGCTTGCACAAATAAAACATACAATAATTTATGCTAAAAATGATTTTATGATGAAAAATAAGTATGAATGGTACAAGAAAGTCAAAGTGAAGTGCCACCCCTTTGAGAAGGTATTAGTGGGTTATTTTCTTAACTTTGTTCAAGTATTATTAAATTATAATGAAGATTAATTTCCAGATTTAGTAAAATGATTAAAGCTAAATTTAGATGGCCACAAGAACAAATGTGTAAATTTTCTAGATGTCACTACTCAATCTGGAAATATATGTTCGCAAACGACCTTGAGTCTCAGTAAGCCACAAGCAAACCCAACTTCTCTATGCCAGAGAAGGAAACAACTATGCAAGATACTTATAACATAAAGCACTAGAAATTTGTTTACAACTTAACACATAAAGTGCAATCACACATCAATAAGACTCAGATTTACCTTGGAAACCCCGAAGGAAAAAACCAACATCGATGGGGCTTTCTTCTATCTCTAGCCAGAGCAAATAATATAGAGAATATACAATCAACAGTAAAAAATACAGTAAGAGAACTTGACGTGTCAAAGCCTTAGATCTGCATGTAGCTGCAACTGCTGCTCTTGGGAAATGCGCCCCAACTGTTTGCTCTAACTTTGAATTTCTGACCACTGTCATTGCCAATCTCTGGTAGCAGTACCGTCTCTCTAACCTCTGAAGAAGTGCTTTCTCTGCGCTTCTTCACTGCTCTGCTCAGCCAAATGAAGATCTACGACCTCAATCTCTGAATGACGCCCCCCCAGCTGTACAACTGTGCCCTCAGCTCAGAAGTGCGTCGTAGTTGTCTCTGCCTTAGTTAGTCTCTGGCTAAGGTCTCCTTAGTCTCTGAAGACAACCCCTTAGTCTCTATTGGCCCTCTTCGCCTCAATACGTGTGCCTCTGCTCTCACACGTGTGGTGTAGCTAGAGAATGCGACCTTCTATCTCAGTAACATGTGTCGGCTACTATGATCCTCAATCTCTGAATAAACCCTGTGAAATGATCTCTCTCACAGCTAGGATGATTGTGACTCCCCAGTCTTAGATCTGTCTCAGATTTGTGTCACACTCCTTAGATAGTGTGCCTCCCTCTCTCTTTGAAGACTCCGAATTGATCTCCTGTGAAGATAAACTCACTGCACACTGAAAACACTCGGTAACAAGTAACCCCCAACTGCCTTTAATAAGTCACTGAGAAATTAGGTCACCAAAGCCCTAATTAGGGTTCCAAAACCCTAATTTCACTCATGCAAAAATACATTTCTGCATCTTTCCTTGTTAACTTTTCAACATTCCCTCTTAACGAGGAAAGTGTTTTGCACCACTCTCATCTCGTCCCTGAAATATACAAATTTATTTTTCCCAACTGACTTTGTGAGAATGTCCACTACTTGCTCATCTGTAGCCAAATAGTGAAGCTGAACTGCTCTCTACTGAACATGATCTCGGATGAAATGATATTTGATCTCAATGTGCTTAGACCTGTCGTGAAATATTGGATTGTCCGTGAGTTTCATGCAACTCTTATTATCACAGTAGATCACAGTTGGCTCCAACTATAGATCAAATAAACTCACTAGCATCTTGCGAAGCCAAATAACTTCACTACTAGCTAGACTCGCTGCCATATATTGTGCTTTTGTAGAACTAAGTGTCATTGACTTTTGTTTCCTGCTAAACCATGACACAACTACCAAACCCAAACCTGAAACAACACCCAGAGGTGCTTTTCCTGTCCACTGCACTACCTGCCCAGTCTTAATTTGTATAGCTGACCAACTCTATTCCACCCCTTCTCTCGTAGTTTAGTCCATAGTCTACAATACCTTTAAGGTACCTGAGCACATGATTTGCTGCAACTCAGTGAATACTCCTAGGCTCCATCATTTACTGACTCAAAGTATTGACAGCGTATCACATATCTGGCCTAGTGTTGACTAAATCCATCAACGATTTGATCAACTGACGATACCTAGTTGGATCAACCAACTCTCTCTCAGAAGCCACTAGCTTCTTCCAGTTGGTTGTCATAGGGGTAGTCATAGGTCTACAGTCCTCCATCTGAAATCTCTTCAGAATGTTAACTGCATATTTTCCCTGTCCCATAAAGATATGCCCATCCTTCTGCCACACTTCGATACCCATAATATAATGCATCAGCCCAATGTCTTTCATCTTGAACTGTGAAGCAAGATCCTTCTTGCAACCCTCTACGAGTTTCTTCACTCTTGTAAGAAACTAGTCATCCACATACAGAACTAGAATGAGAGGATCCCCATTAACTACAATAAAGTAGAGGTTGGGATTTGCCTCCCTCTTATGGAAACCCATATGTTGTAAGTAGGCATCTATCCTTGAATACCAAGCTCTTGGGGCTTGCTTCAGTTCATACAATGCTTTCCTCAGCTTGCACAGATAAGACTCTCTCTCATGTACCTCAAAGCCCCCTCTGTTTGCTCAATGCACACCTCCTCTATGAATCGATTCAGAAATGCTGTCTTCACATTCATCTGGTGGATCTTCAAGCCCATTTCTGCTGCAATGGAGATCATTGCTCTGATTGAAGTGTATCTAGCAACTGGAGCGAATGTCTTGTCATAGTCAATTCCCTCAATCTGTGAGAACCTCTTGCCACAAACCTAACTTTGTATTTCTCAATGCTACCATCTGCAACATATTTAATCTTATAGAGCTACTTGGAAGTCACCAAAGACTTCTTTTCATGTCTAGGCATAATCTCCCAAAATCATTCTTCATGATGGAAGCATACTCTTCCACAATGGCATCCCTCCAGACCTGCTTACCTGTTGCCTCAACATAAGAAGATGGCTCGGATTCACTGATGCTGCTCACCATAGCTAAATAGCTACAAAACCTCTCTGGTACTTCACTCTCTCTCATGACCCTCTTGGGAGTCCCCACTGTATGAGCTTCCTTAAAGGTATCTTGAAGCCACTGGGCTTCCTCTTACCTGAAGTTATCTCTTATGGGGAGAACTGCTCATCCTCATCCCAATCCATTGCCTGGGACTCAGTACCATATATGGTAGCTCCAGTGGTCTGAGATCCTGTAGCTCGAAAACCTGTAACCTGTGAACCTGAACTTGTGGGAGCACCGCCCTGTATCCTTGTACCTGAGCCTGTAGAACGGATTACTTGAAAACCTTTCACCCTTGATTCCTGTGACCTTGAACTCTGAGTAGCTGTACTCTGCACAACATCAACCTGAGATGTAGGAGCTTGCTTCTCTCCCTTCTCCAACTCATGAGACTTCTTGAAATACTTGTCCTCCCCAAATTTCACATCCCGCCTCACAAGTGTCTGTTTCTTTTTGGGAAATATGTATGTGGTAGGATTTCGAAATCTTGTCATACTTAACAAAAATACCCTTCTCTTCTGTGGGCTCCAGCTTTGTCCTTTTCTTAGAAGGGACGTGAGAGTAGGTAAGGCATCCAAAAATCCTGAAATGCCCTACCTTAGGCTTTTTCCTTGAGTAAGCCTCTTCAAGAGTCTTGCTTCCCAAAACCTTATGGGGACTCCTGTTTTGAATGTACACAGCTGTGTTGCAAGTCTCTGCCCAAAGAAAGAACGGATTAATGAAAACCTTTCACCCTTGATTCCTGTGACCTTGAATTCTGAGTAGCTGTACTCTGCACAACATCAACCTGAGATGTAGGAGCTTGCTTCTCTCCCTTCTCCAACTCATGAGACTTCTTGAAAGCCTTGTCCTCCTCAAATTTCACATCCCGCCTCACAAGTGTCTGTTTCTTTTTGGGAATATGTATGCGGTAGGATTTCAAAATCTTGTCATACTTAACAAAAATACCCTTCTCTTCTGTGGGTTCCAGCTTTGTCCTTTTCTTGGAAGGGATGTGAGAGTAGGTAAGGCATCCAAAAATCCTGAAATGCCCTACCTTAGGCTTTTTCCTTGAGTAAGCCTCTTCAAGAGTCTTGCTTCCCAAAACCTTATGGGGACTCCTGTTTTGAATGTACACAGCTGTGTTGCAAGTCTCTGCCCAAAGAAAGAACGGATTAATGAAAACCTTTCACCCTTGATTCCTGTGACCTTGAATTCTGAGTAGCTGTACTCTGCACAACATCAACCTGAGATGTAGGAGCTTGCTTCTCTCCCTTCTCCAACTCATGAGACTTCTTGAAAGCCTTGTCCTCCTCAAATTTCACATCCCGCCTCACAAGTGTCTGTTTCTTTTTGGGAATATGTATGCGGTAGGATTTCAAAATCTTGTCATACTTAACAAAAATACCCTTCTCTTCTGTGGGTTCCAGCTTTGTCCTTTTCTTGGAAGGGATGTGAGAGTAGGTAAGGCATCCAAAAATCCTGAAATGCCCTACCTTAGGCTTTTTCCTTGAGTAAGCCTCTTCAAGAGTCTTGCTTCCCAAAACCTTATGGGGACTCCTGTTCTGAATGTACACAGCTGTGTTGCAAGTCTCTGCCCAAAGAAAGAAAGGCAATCCCTGATCATCCAACATCAATTTTGCTGCACCGGCTATTGCCCCGCTGTTTCTCTCAGCCACTCCATTCTGCTGGGGTGTGTAAGGTACAATCAACTGCCTCTTTACTCCCTCTCGAACGCAGAAGGCATCAAACTCCTTGGATGTATACTTGCCCCCATTGTCTAATCGCAATGCTTTGATCCTCCTCCTTGTTTGGTTCTCCACCATACCTTTGAACTCTTTAAACTTCTGCAAGACTTCTTTCAACTCCTTGCTTTTCAAGAAGTAGATCCAGGTCTTCATGGAGTAGTCATCAATGGAGGTCACATAGTACCTGTAACCCTTCAATGATGTAGTCGATATAAGACCACAAAGATCTAAATGTATCAAGTCAAGTATCCTTGCAAATCTGCTGTCACTACTTGGAAAAGCAGTCTTGACATACTTGCCAAGTGTGCACCCTTTGCACACATCACTGTGCTCTGTGCTGAACTCTGGCACACCTGTCACTATCTCCCTCAAAATCCTCAGTGCTGGATGATGTAGGTGGGCCATCCTCCCGTGCCACAACTCACATAAGTCACAGCCATCATTGCCGCTGTCATGAGCTAGAGCATGATGAAGCTGAAAACTGAGCCTTTATAGTTTCCCACTATGAACCCCAATCCTCACTGCCGTAGCTGTACCGGATCCCTTAGGGTGTATGCGTACATGCCGATCTTGGAACATCACCCAAAATCCCCTATCCTCTATAGTAGAAACTAATACTAATTTCGTCTTCAACCTGGGAACGTACAAGACATCCCTTAATTTCATGGACTCTCAGACTCCCTTTGAAAAGAAACTGTCCCTCGTCCAACTGCCCTGATAGAAGTGTTATCTCCCTACACAACCTCTAGATCTAACCTTGTCTCAGTGAGATCTATGAAAGGCTGTCTAACACCTGTCATGTGACTGGAGGCTCCGCTGTCTATATACCAAATACTAGTAGGAGATGCACCCAATGAATGACAGGAAATTAAAGACAATTCCCTGGCAATCTCCTCTGTGGAAAGCTCATCCACATCTTGCAAAAGTGCACAAATGACATGTAACAAGGGAACACTCTTTGTCAAACTTCTTTAAAAATAGATCGACTTTGGCTACTGCTTTTGGTTGTGTCTGCTGTAATCTATCCATCACTTTCATTTCTATGATCATGATTTACTCGTAGAACCTTGAACCAAATTTATTTGGAGAACAAAGAACTTCTCTCGATCACATATCTGGAAGATTTATCACAGCTTTAACCTCCAAACTCACAGATCTGATAGATTTGACCTCTACAACCATAGATCTGAACCCTTCTCTTCAGATCTGGTAGATCTGGTCACTATCCCACAGATCTGATATCACCATTGAGTCTCCACACATATATGGTATACAACTCACAGATCCGAGTGTGATTGCTTTTTGACCTTTAACCTGGCTCTGATACCATATAAATTTTCCAGATGTCACTACTCGATTTGGAAATCTGAGATCTCAAATGGCCTTGAGTCTTAATAAGCCACAAGCAAACCCAACTTCTCTCTTCCAGAGAAGGCAATTGCTATTGAAGATACATATAAAAAAAAAACTAGAAATCTCTTTACAACTTAACACATAAAATGCAATCACACATCATTAAGACTCAGATTTACCTTGGAAACCTTGAAGGGAAAAACCAATATCTATGGGGCTTTCCGCTATCTCGAGCCAAAGCAAATAGTATAGAGAATATACAATCAACAGTCAGATATGCAGTAAGAGAGCATGACAGGTCAAAGTCCTAGATCTGCATGCAACTGCAACTGCTGCTCTTGGGAAATGTGCCCCAGTTGTTTTCTCTAACTCTGGATCATTGATCACTATCACTGCCAATCTCAGGTAGCAGTACTGACTCTCTAACCTCTGAAGAATTGCTCCCTCTGTCCTTCTTCACCGCTTTGCTCTGTCGGATTAATATCTACGACCTCAATCTCTGAATGACGCCCCCCAGCTGTGCAACTGCACTTTCTTTGCTCAAAAGAGTGCCTTAGCCGTCTCTGCCTCAGTCAGTCTTTGGCTAAGGTTTTTGTGAGGTCTTCTCAGTCTTTGACGACAACCCCTTTATCTCTCTTGGCCCTCCTGGCCTCAAGGCGTGAGTCTCAGCACTCACACGTGTGGTATAGCTGGAGAAATGCGCCCCTCTGTTGCTGCAACACGTCCTAGCTACTCTACTCCTCAAACACTGAAGGAACCCAATGAGATGATCTCTCTCATAGCTAGGATGATGTGACTCCCCAGTCTCAGATCAGGAATGTCAAAGTTGTCTCAGATCCGCGTCACAATCCTTAGATAGTTCGCCTCGCTCTCTCTAGAATGCTTCCCTCTCTTCGCAGGCTCTGAACTGATCTCCTGTGAAGATAAGCTCATTGCACACTGAAAAGCTCGGTAACAAGTACCCCTTGACTGCCTTTTATAAGTCACCGAGAAATTAGGTCACCAAAACCCTAATTTCACTCTCATGCAAAAATACACTTCTGCATCTTTCCTTGTTAAATTTTTAACATTCTTGGCCTTTAGTAATTAGCAAAACATTTGTTTATCTTTGCAAGTTGCTTTTCTTTTAAACTAGAACAAATATTTCACACAAATCTCCATGTATGCTCTTTCCATCGTAGGCTTGCCTTAGCTTTGGAATAACTAGAAATAGTGTTTGTCGCATTGAATAAGTTTTCACATGTAATTAAACAACTCACACATAATGAAAATCAATCCCCTGTAATAGGACAGAAATTTTGTGTCTCGCCTTTTGCCTTTTGAGGGCAAATTTCACAAAGAAAGTGGGAACAACTAGATAGTGACCGCAGGGCCCCATTAGGCTGCACCCATTGTTTTGTCCAGTGTTGGACACACCCTTGTGACTTCGATCTAGCTCACATTTTCTCGTGTGGAACCACATTTGTCAACTCTGGACTTGTTCCTTGTACTCACGGGTATATCAGGAGCCCCCTCCCTATAATCCACTCATCATCATAATTAAAACTGTCAAGAAGCATTTGCACAACATCCCCTTTTTAGTAGCAACTTTGTGACTTTATTGTCACTAGTCTACCTTTACAAACTATTTTGCTTAAAACAATTATGTGTCATGATTAATCCTATTGTGTGCTGCTATATTTAATTTTGTTGCCATTCTTTCTTGTTCGAGTAATTCACTTTCAAACTCCTAAATAACTTCACATCCATAAATAAAACTAATAAGAGTCTCAATAACTCTTTTATAGGGACCACCCTCCTTGTCTTTGTTAGGAGTTAGCCTTTACGAAGGAGTCAAGATCAGGTGACAACACTTGACTTGAGATTTGCCCCCAAGGATGCACCCAATGGCTTGAAGATTTATGCCATGTTAACCCGAGGTGTGCTTTCGGCAGTAACACAAGGGATAGTCAAGAATGATTGAGCTCCGGTGTGTGTTTCTAGTAGCTTGGTGTTGTAAATGATGTTTTAACAAATCTGCAACAAAGATAAACTGATTGTTGGTTTTCCCTAGTTGGGGTTTCCAGTGTCTTGTGTTCAGGTTTTCTTTGTATTCTTTGCTTATCAATGTATTGCTATTTTTGACTCAGTTTTATGTGTTTAATTAAAACTGAGATATAAATCAGTGAATAAATAGTAATCAGATTTGGTAAGTTGAACTTTTCGCAACTTTTTGTATTTTATTTTATTTTATTTTAGCATAAGTCCCTTTCTTTGGATTTGGCTTTGATAAGATGAGACATAATGATCATGACTTTTGCAAGGGGGGAAAGCTCACATTTATCATTTAGCTCCATTTCCCTCAGAGTGTTAAGATATAAGGCTACACATGTAATAGTCACTTACAGTGACTTAGGGTAAAAGTTAGGGTTTCAACTGTCATAGGGTTTTAGTCATATTAGGGTTAGTGTTTTGGTCTCTCAAGCTCTTTATAAGAGTAAAGACCCTCAATATAATGTTGGATTGTACAGTCTAATAATAATATTGTGTTATGTGATATTCAGTTCTCATGGGTTTTGTGGCATAACCCTATCTTGGGTTTCGGGTTCCTTCAGTTCTTGGAGTATGGTATCAGAGCAGGTTCAAGGGAAGAGATAGTTGATTCTAAGGGCATCTACAATGTGAACACGGTGTTAGATTTTTAATGTAGCAGTATAACTTTAAAATTTTTGCAGTGGAAACAAAATAGGATCACTGAAAGATAACAATGCACAGAAACAAAGAGACAGATTTTATCCTAGGAAACCCTTCTACATAAGGGAAGAAAACCCAACAACCTTTCTTATGATGATATTCAGTTCAAGATACAAAGTACATCAGATGCAAGTGTAATAAGATATACATGCTATAAATAATCCCAAAAGATAGAGATGAAACTCTTCCAAAGATGGCAAACCCAAAACAACCTTCTTCCTCTAACTGCGTCCTTCTTTTCTTGATGTGCACTTCTATAACAGAGGAGAGAGAATTGCGTGGTTAGGAAATGAGCGAGACATCACTTCTATTTACACTTGTTTTCATGTATGTTTGTCCACTTTTTTCGCTAGGGTTGACATGCAGAATTTATGGAGCTGACTTGTCCTTTTTTACATAATTATAATAATTATTATCTTCTTGGGGGCTGACTTTGCTAAGGATGCCTCACGAAGCTCCAACACCAACACTCCCTCTTGGCTCGTGAGGTATCATCATACTAAAACACATTTGGGTATATCATTTGAGCATCACGACTTGTCTTGAACATCTTGTCATCATAAGAAAGGTCTTCCAATACAACTTAGTCCATCGAGAAGTGTCATACTCAACTCAGTCCATCGAGTAGTACAAATCAACTCAACTTTGTCCATCAAGGAACGTAATATCACATGGTAACTCAACTCAATCCATCAAGGAATGTGCCCATGTATCTCATGCATCTCATGGTAACTCAACTCAACGAGGAGTGCGCCCATGAGTGCGTCCATGCATCTCATGCATCTCATGGTAACTCAACTCAGCGAGGAGTGCACCCATGCATCTCATGGTAACCCAACTCGGTGAGGAGTGCCCCCATGCACAACATATTAGTTCATCGATATCTCCACAATAAAGATCTCTCCCTCACATGGAGAGTTCCACCATTCTTAGTTCAGGGAGAATATGTCACTAATGCTGCAAACTAGAATCAACGTGCCCTTTATCAAGGCCAACCTCACAAACTTGAGTTATTTTACTTGTAGGCTTATTCAATGTTCATTCTTTTTGTCATGGTCTTATCCACATCATAGGAGGGGTCTACCTTGACCAACACGTTAAGGCATCACGTCCACATGAGCTCCTCCTCATGGACAAGGCGTCACGTCAACTCCACAAGAGAGGACAACACGTCAACCCATTAAGGGGACAATCACGTTAACTCCATATAATAGGACCACGTCAACTTCATATGAGAGGACCACATCAACTCCACAAGGGAGGACAACATGTCAACATGAAATAGATCATGGACAAGGTGTTATCGCCAACTCCATAGGACCACCTCACGTCAAGTTCATAAGGAGGACCAATATGGAGCATAAAGCAATCTCCTCGTCCCAGGGAGAGCCACTCCATTCTCTCCACCTCGTGGAGAATGTAACTTTGACCTCGTGGAGAATGTAACATTGATGTTGCAAACTCCCTCTCAATAAGGGAGACGTTCTCCACCACTCCAAGCCTCTCGGAAGTACACAAAATTCGCCTTGTGAAGAGGCCAGGTGAGAATGTCGACAATTTGATCATTTGTAGGAATATACAAGAGCTGGACTGCCCCCCTCTACACCGTAGCATACAACTGCGAGTTGCACTGCTGGACACTGTTACTCCTCCATCAGTGTTATCTCTCATCAAGTGAATCGACTGAGATGAGCTTCTTGCTCTCTCTATGTCACTGGATATCATTTCGGACTCCCTCTGGAACTGTGTTGTAGACTCCCCTTGTAGCTTTGAATTTGGCTTGAATAGTACTTACACTGGTGAATCCCAGTGCATCCTCTGCTCTATACTGCACCTCCTCAGAAACCCAGTGAAATGGAGAGCACACTAACTCTCAACTGGAAGATAACTGCTCTTGATGTGGTCCTCACATCTCTGGTAGCATGTTGAAGTAATTGAGGTACTCCAGAGAACTCATCTACTACTACTATTTGCAACTTCTCATGAACATTGAAAGCATGAACATGTGTAGTAGAGAGACCAAAATTTGTTGGAGCCTCTTGCTCTCAGCCGTCTATCTTCATGCGAGTCATGGGTCCACATATGACTGAGTGTACTAGATCCACGTATATCTGCTGTCACTGCTGAACAATCAACACTTGTTCTTCAAGCATCACATCCATTTTAGTTGCTCCCTCTGTCACGGAAGCCATCCTGCTACCTGACCTAGAACATGAGCTGAGAGCCATGCTCTTAGAATCCTCTTGCTTTCAAGCATCCTACTCCCTCCCAAACACTAAATATCAATGGGATCTTCACATCCATCACTTGTCCTCTTGCTGGACAACTATCACTTGTTCTTCGGAATAAGTGTCTTGCAAGTCATAGCACATGATCTTTCCTACAAGTCAAGTTCAGTCAATTAGTTACCAACATTGCATAATCCTGAAATGCAATATCAATCTTTTATGCATAGTGCACACAGTCATGTAACCATTCATGAAGGTTTAACATCATAGCCTAATGCTACAACACCCATCCATATCCCAAACACACTCGATAACTATCTGGATGCCTTCCATCTCCACCAGAACATACTATCAAGAGCGTGCACTGCTCTCAACATGTTAGCAAAGAGGTTTCATCCTAGACTAGCTCCATCGAGGGGTTCATGGGTTGTTGTGCAACACTATAGGCAACATATACATAACATGCACTATATGAGCCTACTGTTCATCAATCTCTGTGGCAATCTATGGGTCAACACATCCATTGCAATTTGGTTATTTGCGTTGGGTTGTCAACACCAGTAAATACGATTTGATCTCATGTAGATCATGTTCAAGTTGATTACATCCTTTACGCATGTTGATCAATCAAGGTAGACTCCTTTTCCAAAATAATTTTAGTCGACTGAGCACTTTAATATTCATTGATACTGATTGCTAGAAGAGAGCCCAATCGATGGTTCCAAGCGTTGAATCACCATTTATGCAATCCATCACAAAGGGATGGTCCTACAATCTGATTATAAACATGCTCGACAAGAGGACTGCCAATGAATCTTTCACTGTTAAGAAGTAAGAGATTGTACTTAGTTCCATCTAGAGCAGTCCTCTTCAATGGAGCATTCCACATCCAAAGGTCTTTTGTACAAGCTGCAAAGTGGCGATGGTTGATGACCTGTCCCAACAACACATTCCATTTGATGGCGGCTCCCTGTTGGCTACAGAAACGACCTTTCTGTGGCGACATGTTTTCCTTGATGGTAATGGCATACTTCTTATTTAGCTTGTGGTTCGATCCTTCACATCAGCGGCTACTCGGTGGTGGATGCAGAGCCTCGGGCAGTACACAATGATACCTTTCAACTCGTAGAGGCGGTTGGAAAAAAGTTCATGTTACGACAACAACCATTCTCCTTTGCGGTGGCTCATTCATGTCCAACAACTCATCTCTCCATGCGGCTGCGACTTTACTGTTGCTACGCAACCTTACTCCATGAGCTGTGCGTCGTCCGACTACCCGCGAGACTGTTCAACGGTTGTGTAATGTTTTCGCTCGAGCTTCAAACTTTTGGCCTGCACCACCTCCAATGTACCTGCTTCAGCCCATCCACCTCTGAGCCCGTCAATTTGCTAACGAATTACCACCTCACTCGGTCTAATCTTCCAAACCTTAGCCTTGTTGTCAAACACAGATTTTTGGCTAGGGCAGATTGTTGGAGCTCGGCCCTTGGGACAAAGTGCTGAAGCTCGTCCTAGAATAAATCTTTGTAATTGTAAGCCCCAGTTTCTGACAATGGCTGCTTTCAGGATTGCTTTGATACCATGTTAGGTTTTCAATATAGCAGTATAACTTTAATTATTTGCAGCGAAAACAAAATCGGACCACTGAAAGATAACCATGTACATAAGCTAAGAGACAAAGAGTTTATCTTGGGAAACCCTTCTACACAAGGGAAGAAAACCCAACAACCTTTCTTATGATAATATTTAGATCAAGATACAAAGTACATCAGATGCAAGAGTAATCAAATATACAGGCTGTAGATAATCCCAAAAGATAGAGATGAAAGTCTTCCAGAGATGGCAAACCTAGAATAGTCTTCTTCCTCTAGCTGCGTCCTTCTTTTGTTGCTGTGCACTTCTATAGCAGAGGAGAGTGAATTGCTTGGTTAAGAAATGAGTGAGACATCGCTTCTATATATACTTGTTTTCTTGTATTTTTTCCACTTTTTCCGCAAGGGCCGACTTGTCTTCTGTACATAATTATAATAATTATTATCTTCATGGGGGATGACTTTGTTGAGGATGCCTCACGAAGCTATAACACCAACAAACGGGCCATATGCATGAAAGAGAGCGCTGTCGTTTTTTTAAGCCATCCACCGTCTTCCGTAGTCATAAAAGCCGCCACTCGGTGCATGTAGCTGCCATTTCTAACATGAAGCATCCTAAGTAACCGAACACGTTAGTTTACCCCTACGTGTATCGTGGGGGAGTGTCGGACATGAACACAGTTCTAATTCATGTCAAACACAATTTTTTTCGTGTCTCAATTTTCGGACATGAAAAAAATCTTGTCCAACACGTTTGGAACCGTGTCACGCGACTGTCACTGCGTGTCCCGATTCTAGGACTCATTTAAAAAAAAAGACGACCACAACTGCTTTAAAGTCGAATTTTAATCATTCTTTTTCACATTTGCAAGTGAAGTGAGAGCTAAGAGTGTGTTTTTTTGTAGGTGAAAGGAGATTAGAAGCATTTGCAAGGGTTTCCAAGTGCATTTGAGGGAGGAATTTGTTGAGAGGAGTCAAGCTCACCATCAAGCAAGCAGAAGAACGTCTCAATCAGCTAGGGCAACAGCTAAAGGGCAAAGGAAATGGAGAAATGCCCCATATAGAGCCTCTCCTCCTCGTCCTCCTCCAAGCACATCCTCTTCTACTCCTGCTAGTGCTCCAACTGCTTCTAGTGCAGCTCATGGTCAGTTTAGCCCTAGTTTGGCAAGACAACAAGCCCAAGAGAGTAAATACCCTTTGTGGAAGTATGTGACAAGGAAAGAAGGGCCTGGAGCAAAGCTTGGTGGGGGAGGCAATGTGTGTTGGAATTGCAATTTCTGCAAAAATGAGTTCAAGAGCAC
Organism: Pseudotsuga menziesii; assembly: GCA_001517045.1. Taxonomy (NCBI): domain Eukaryota; kingdom Viridiplantae; phylum Streptophyta; class Pinopsida; order Pinales; family Pinaceae; genus Pseudotsuga; species Pseudotsuga menziesii. The sequence goes on along the minus strand of LPNX010767532.1, from coordinate 342,759 downwards.
ATATTACTGGGTTAAGGGGCATTTGCTAGCTCGAGATTTCTTCATGCAAAGTAGTGAGTTAGACCCAAAAGAGGGAGATGGAGAAAGAGGATCATGCTGGGCAAGGGAAGGTGGCAACAACAAGCAAACCACAATAGAATGAGGATCCTCTTTCATTATTGAGGAAACCCTCTAGCACTAGACCTCTACCTAGCCAATATGGAAGTGAGGTTGATGCTTATCCAACAAGGAAGAAAGATAAAGAGGCCAACTACAAGCTATCCAATGGACAAGATTTTTCAACAAGAGGCATAAGAAGAGGTGGACCTTACCGTTGCACTCTTTTTCTACCTCAACTTCATTTCATTCAATGTTGCATGGTCACCATTGTTTATAGAGATGTGTCGAAGTCTAATTAAACGAGCTCCAAATGGTTATGTGCCTCCTGGTTCAGAGAAGCTTAGAACCACCATTATTGGTTAAGGCAAAGAAGGAGGTGGATAAAATTCTTGAGCCAATTAGATCAGAATGGTCTTCAGCTGGTGTCAGTATTGCTTATGATGGATGGACGGGTACAACACGCCATCCACTCATCAATTTCATGGTGTCTTCCCCAAATGGACCGATGTACTTAAAAGCGGTGGATGCTCTTGGGAAATACAAGGATGCACAGTATATGGGTGAGTTGTTCATTAAAGTCATCGAAGATGTAGGTGTTGAGTCTTGTGTACAAAATTACCAATCATCATGGACAATGCACCTGTTTGCAAGGCTACTGGTATGCTTGTGGAAGCTAAATATCCACATGTATTTAGATTTTCATAAATTTTCATTTGAGTTGTTAGTTGTAGTCTTGTAGAGTCTAGAGTCTAGACTCATTTATACTTTCTTTTATTGATCTTACAGGTATTTTGTACACCTTGCATTGTCCACTCTTTGAATTTAGCATTGAAATCTATTGCTTCAGATGTGGCATGGATTGGCAAGCTTATTGAGGATGCACGCTATATCCGTGTACAAACCACACCAATGCCCTCACAATCTACAAAGAGTACACACATATTTCATTGTTGAAGGTTGCAGATACTGGGTTTGCCTCCTCGTTCATCATGCTCAAGAGGTTGAGGGAGGTCAAAACTACTCTTGGGTCCATGGTTATTTCAGAGTTTTGGTCATTTTGGAGAAAAGTGGATTAGATTGCTTCAAAAAAGGTAAAGGACACAGTGCTAGATGATGGTTGGTGGGAGAGGGTAGATCTTACCATTAAGATCATGGACCCGATCATTTCTTTGTTGTAGTTTGCAAACACGGACCAACCCATCCTAGCAAATGTTTATGAGGGGTGGGATTCCATGATTGAGTCCATGAAGACTATTGTTATGGAGAATGAGCGTGCCGAGTATGAGACATCAGCAGAGAACTTATGGTCCATCATATAGGATATTCTTATCTCTAGGTGGGATAAGAATTGCACACCTTTGCATTGCTTGGCCCACTCATTGAACCCCAAGTACTACAGTCATGACTGGCTCAATGGTGGGTCGGGGCCCTCACCCAGAACCCCAAGATCTATTAGTTGGGTGTTGCTTGGACCTTGTCAAATTGCCAAATCTTGCATCAAGTGACTAATCTCAAGTGTCTTCACTAATCCAAACCCTCATTTGTGGTCATCTTCATTTTCCTTGCTCAAACCGTAGGTGGCTCGACTTGGGTATTTTTTTAAGGCACTTGATCTCCCTAGATCTAATACTGTAACTTTACTATTGGGATTTAGTTTATCGGTTGAAAATTATTCATCACTTAAAGCCTCTCAACCTAAGCCTAAACTCTTGATCCCATAGTGTTTCCATAGATCTAGGGTTTCCACCATTCAAGGCATCTTACTTTATCAAGTTTCATTGGGCTTGTGTGTCTTGTTTTTGTCATTAGCCTTCATTGTCTAATTAGGGGGTCCCCCTTGTTCTTGCCTATAGCCTGATCTAAAGTGACAAGAGCCTGTTTGGTGTGACAACTACTCCATTTCAGTAGTAGATGAGGCCCTTGCGGTGTCATTGAGTTAGTTTCCTACCTCTACCATCTCAGGTAGGATTCCTTTCGTGGCAGCTACACCTCGAGTGATAATAGGAACTCAGGAATTCAGCTAAAGGAACTACACATTTATGAGGGTTACGAGGTAGTTTGATGGAGCTCAACTTAGTTTAGGAACTGTCTTCCGAGAATAAGCTTGTACGCCTTATGGGGGGGTATTAAGAGATAAGGCTCACATGTTCCTCCCATGTCTTGTTGTATATAAGGAGGTTGTTGAAGAACAACAAAAATTTCCTTAATTGTTTCGTGAAAATATGATTCATGCAGGACTAGAAAGTAGTAGGCGTGTTGGTTAACCGAAAAGGCATAACCATGAACTCATAGTGCCCATAGTGGCATCTGAAAACAGTTGTGTACATCCTGTTCTCGGACTCTAATTTGATGATAGCCCAATCAAAGATCAATCTTTGAAAAATACACTGCACCATGCAACTCAACTAGCGACTCATCAATCTGGGGGATAGGATACCTGTTCTTTATGGTCTTTTTATTTAGTGCTCTGTAGTCTATGCACATTCTCATATTCCATCCTTCTTTTTGACCAAAACTACTAAGGATGCAAACATACTAGAACTGGGTCTAATGTGTCCAATGACTAATAACTCCTTAATAGCTTTCTCAATCTCATCTTTGAATTTCTTCGGGTGCCTGTAGGGAGTGGTGATCATTGGTTTGGTCCCCTCTAACTCAACGGTGTGCTCGAAGCTCCTGTCAGGAGGTCTTCTTGGAGGATCCTTTTTAAAAACTTTGTTATGTTTTCCCAATAAGGCCTGTATGTCTATATGATATTGCTGGTTGTTGTTTGAGGTCTTTTGAGTTGTGATTAAGCATTCTGCTGCATAAGCTATATCTCCGTGCTTGAATAGTGCTTCCATTATCTTGGCGAAAAACAACTCTTAAGCTACTCTTGGACATGCCCCTTAGGGTTATCTTCCTGCCATTTGTTGCATTGAATCCCAATTCCATGGTCTGATCGTTCTGTGAAATAGTACCCAATGTACTATGCCATTGGACACCCAAAACTACATTTGTATTTGCCAGAATTATCATGTAGATGTCATCAATCATGCTGTAATTCCTCATTGTCATTGTCAACTATGACACCTTTCGCATGCATGGCAACGTGGGCCCACCGAGTACCTCCACACCCAATCCACCGAGTACCTCCACACCGAATCCCTCAAACTCCTTTGTAGAGATGTCTCTCCTAGTCACTAAAGCTGAGTTTATGAAATTGTGGGTGGTCCCACCATCTATTAAAATCGTAACTCGTTGCCCCTATATAACTCTAATGAGCCAGAAAGTGTTGAATCAAGGAACACCTCATAAGGCAACAATGGTTTCACTCTGATTCTATACATGTGACTGCTCATCATCCCCACTGCTCTGCTCACCATCCTAAACCTGTTCTTCCACCTCGCCCTCCTCCTCATCACCATCCAAGAGTACTTCTATGTAATGTACCTCACCTTTACCCATGCACATGTGTCCCTGTTCCTAAGGTTTTTTGCAGCTGAAGCATAGTTTCTTCCTTCTTAGTTCGCTTTGGGTCTCATCGTCCAACTTGTTCTTCTCGGTTCTCCCCTTCTGGAAGGGATTCTTGTCTTTGTCTTTTTGAGGGATGAAAGGTTTGGACTGGAATTTGTTTTTTGGAATTGCATCCTCCATGTCCCTTGCTCTAATGATAGCAACCTGCAATTTCGCAGGCTTGAAATCCTTAACCCTACCACACAATGGCTTGGAAAATCTCTTAGTGAACAACATAATGAGTCTAGGCTCCGTCCGACACATTTGCCACAATGATTGCAAGCCTCTAAAACTCTAAATTATAGGCATCTGCTGTACCTGCCTGCTTTGTTGAAAGTTTACTCTGAAGGTCCTCACTCATGTTTTTGGTGTGGTGTGATGAGGACTTAAGACTTTGTCCTTATATATTTATGTAGTAAGTGAATGTTATATAAATAAAGTGATGTTTCATACTTTATAGAATGGGTCTCACTTAAGTGTTTATTTAATAATTAAAGTGAATTAATTATTAAATGTGAATGCATTAAATGATGCCCCTAGATTTTGTAAATGTATCTCAACCCTAGATTAGTTGGTTAAGATAGGTGGTTACAATTTTTAAAGTATAAAACAAAGAGAGAAAGGACAAATTGAACGCACCATTAATGAAGAGAGAGGAAGAAGAAGATTTTGGAGAGAGAAGAGATACCCTAGAGCAGTGGCACAATTCCCAAGGCAACCAGAAGGTGATTGTACAACAACAGTCTGACAACAATCTGTACAACAACACATGTGGGCATGAATCTCGAGGCAGTGTTGTCACATTTATTGCAGATTGATAGACTGTACAATTGCATTAATTGTGGGCACATGTGGCATGATTTTCGAGGCAGGAAGTACGAAAAAAAGTACAGTCGTACAACACACGTGTGGGGGTCATACAATAGGCCATACAGTTGTAAATTGGCACGAATTTCGAGGTATTTTGTTGGTGTTTCAGTTTGGGTGAATTTTGTCAGTGAGGGTTGAAGAAATTAATTCATGTGTTGATGGAAAAATTTCTGAGTATTCTTCTTAATAAAATTTTCTTCTTCTAGGGTTTTCCCCTGAGTTGGGGTTTTGCTTGGTCTTTTGACCAAAAATATCTGTGTCTCATGTGTATGATTGATTCTTCAGTGTTTGAGAAGATCTTGGAGTGGTGGTTTTTATTTCAAGTTTGAGCAAATTTTTAATAAAAAAAAAGAGTGTTTGACAGAATGTGTGAATGGAAATTTTCATGTTAATCTCATTTATTTTCTTCATGCTTGAGCTGTGCCAGCTCCCTGAAATGCAAGTCTGGGTCTTTCCTGTCAAACTTATCCATCAACCACTATGAGAAGTCTAGATAGGATGTAATACTGGCATGCCCATAGTGACCAATCCATGGTACCACCACTCATAGGCCTCTCCTTGCAAATGCAAGGTGGCATATTTGATCTCTTTTGCCTCCTTCATGAAGTTGAGTTGGACATATGCATCCAACTTTTGAACCCAGGGTCTAGCCATGCATTTCTTGGAACCATCAAAGGAAGGGATCTCAAACTTACATTGTAGATCAAAATTTTGTTGACCCTTATTGAAGTCTCTTGGTCTGTTCCTGTACTTGATGGTACATAACTCCTTGTTATCACAGATCTTGTAGTTGCCCCGTAGAAGGTTCCTATATAGGATGGCAGAGGGGACCGACAACCAAAGCCGCGACCTACGAAAACCCTAACCCCCAAAAGAAATTGGTTGTGACGCCGGTATGGATTTCCTTCGCTTTATGCCATTAAAGAAGACCAAGTGACAATAGGGGAGACCTAGATCTATCCTGAAAGGATAAACCTAAAGCAAGTCACCAAATCAAACCCTAACGAAGAATACTTAAGGTGAATGCTTGAAACCCTAGATTTAAGGGATAAGCCACGAATTAAGGAGTGCTTGAGTAGAGGTAGTTAAAGATGTTGATAATGTTACTCAAGCAAGATGACACAGTGACTTATGGAATTTAGGTTCGAATCTAGGATTTGTTTGTTTGTTCAAACGATCAAACCTGAGACTTTGGGGGATTTACGTAGAGAAATGGATAATTCCTAGGACGAGGTCGAATCGAAGAATTAAGGCTTTCAACACACTTACTTGGATGACATATTCAACAATATGACAAAATCCAAGTAAAACCGGAAAAAGACACACAAGGAACTGGTTGCCAAACTAAGAGGGGCGCTTTTCTCTCTAAGGATCAGTGCTTGGAGTTGGGAAAATGAAGTCCAAAGATGGCGCCTAGGAGGGAGAGGAGGTTTTTCGGGATGGTCGACAAAACAATCACGAATTGGTTTACTGTACTCTCTGACAGCTGATATAAACTAGTCCAAGCACCCTGCAGTGATGTGGTGGGTTGTTAGAGAGTTTGATAAAAAAACCCCCTTGTGCCGAGGTTGAGGAATTTATTCAATCCAAACTTGTGGAGGACAACACTAGACGACCCCCCCACCCTCGACTTAGGTAGGCTCTTTACAGGCATTTACTTCTTTCGTTCGGGACCCCCTTGGTCTTCTTGAAACTTATCTTGAAAGTGCATGGTATGACATGGGCTCCACTCTTTTCCTTAGATTTCAGACATTGGGTGACAGGTTGAGCGCTCTCTGGGCCAAGTGGAAACTCTTCTCTCACCCCCATAGGATATTTTTGGATGTTGATGTCACATAGTCCTTAGTAGCAGAACTCAAAAAATCTAGAGACCAGGTGGCCAAGTCATGGAAAGTAGGAAAATGGGTTGTTATAAGATAATCTTAGAGTAGTGATTCAAGGCTGCCCCCCCGGGATGGTCCTGACCAGGTTCTTAATGACACCCCAAGCAGGGTGCGAGTGGGGTCTCAGGGATATTTGTTGCGTGTTGGAGTTGTAATAGGGCTTTTTGTTTCTCACTTGACTCATTTACACCACTCTCAAATCCTTGGATATTATCTTTTTGATTGAGACCCATGCGAGTCCCATTTAGATAGATCCGCCACATCCAAGCTACAATTTTTCTTAGTTTGTAGGCAAGAGACCTCGAGTATGGGTGGATTCCAAGGTTTAGGAGGTGTGGCTTGCTATGTTTAGGGTTCCCTTTAGAGTAGAGCCAACTTGATTCCTTAAGATCAATGTTACCAGACTCAGAATTGACAATGAATCAACGAGGCAAAAGAGCGAAGAGTTTTAATCAGATTGGCAATAAATCAAGAAAAAACCGGCGAATACAAAAAATAAAGATATACACATATATTGAATTAAAACAAACATTTTTCATTGATATTCAATAAAGGCATGTCCAACAATGCATAATATCAATAGGTGTCCAAAATATCATGAATGAAGAATTATCTCATTATGTTATGAGTCCAAACATGATCCAAAGTTACAGTTGTTGGACACAATGGTCACACTGAGAGGAGGGGGGGGTGAATCAGTGTGTGAACAATTTAAACCTTTTTCAACTTTTATCAATTGTGTTATCAATTACATCATCAACTAAATCATCTATTAGCCATAAGCACAATAATCACATCAGAAAGAGACACAAGATTATATGTAAGGTTAACTTTATTTATTTGCAATGGAAGACTTCAATCTTCGCGATTACAATCTGCACCAACTGATGAAAAGGGCACCAACTCTCTTATGACATGACCTAGCCTGGTTTTCTTAGATCCAACTAATAGAGGGTTGAGGAGTCCAATCTTCAAGTGCAAGGTTCAACTTGCAAGCAAGAAACAATTATACCACTCAATCATCTACTGCTCATCAACCTTTGCTTGTCAATATGCTCAAGAAGCCACATCAATCAACATGTCAAGTCTTCTTCACTTGTCACATCACCATCATGTCTTCTGCTGAAGGTATCACTGCGACCTCATCACTGCCATACTCAATCTGTCAAACATCTTACTGTGTAAGCATGGCAACTACTGTCATCAACATTGTCTTCATGATAAGGGTTGTCAAAGGTTGTCACATCACTGTCAAACTGTAAGCATGGCAACTACTGTCATCAACATTGTCTTCATGATAAGGGTTGTCAAAGGTTGTCACATCACTGTCAAACTGTCATCTTGCCACTTCATCATTCACAAGTTAGGGCTGCCATCTTTACCAAGCTAGGGCTGTCCTCTCCCTCCTCAAGCCTCATGAACTAGGGCTGTCAATTCTTCAAACTCCAAGGATCTCCAAATTGGACTGCCATACTCTTTTCAAGCTCAGAGTGTAGGTTGCCTTGAACCCCCAAAAAAATGTCACTCTGGAAAGCTCAAAAGCTTGTCAAATGAAATCCTGTCAAACCAAGTCTTAGGGTGCTCAAACCCTTGCACATTCAATTGTACAAAACACTAAATCCTAACACACGAGGTCTGCATATACTTACTTGAATTAGGATGTTTGAACCAGACTTGATAACTTCACCTTGTATGTTTCAAGGTTAGACCATTTTTGCTACAAAGCTGCAATAAGATGTTACCTGAGTTTCAAATGCCTGCCTTTGTAAACTTCATGAATGATTCTTGATTTGAAAGCACACTTTTCAATAATATTTTACACGTGTTTGCTCCTAAAAATTTGTGCATGTGGCTGCCTTAGTGATCTTTTCTCCCCCTTTTTACGAACTCATAGAAGTATATCTCACTTCAATTCAACAACGTCTTTCATTACTGCTTGTCTACTGAGATTACATAGACAAAACCTTGGATACTGTCTTTAAACCTGCTGTACAAAGGTTTGTGTGTAAAAACACTCAAGCAAACTCAGAACCTTTTAGAACATCAGTTGTGGATAAGCCTTCATAGTTTAGTGCTTTAAGTATGGAAGATTTTGGATGGTGGTTGAAATCAAATCTTTGACCTGCCTTCGGATTATTCAACAGAGGTCAGATTGCCACATGTTTTAATATATACAGAGATCAGATCTTTCTACCAGAACCTTGGATGCCTCCATAAATAGCTGCAATTAACTTCGGTATTTAAGATCTTCAATCAGCCTTCGAATCAAACATTTTGTACTTGAATACTGATGTTGACACTGAGAGGGGGGGTGAATTAGTGTGAAGCCAAATTTTAGCTTATCACGGTTAGCTACCAATTCATCAATCCATTACTCTACCATAATCATTTCATAAACATCATTCACATAGCATAAGCATTTAGATCATCAGAAACCATAACACAACAGAACACAACACAATATAGATTTGTAATCTTTTTATATTATTTTGGTCCGGCTACAACCGTTAGGCAAAATCAGCACCTACTGATGAATAGAGCACCTACTCTTAATCCAGGACCCTGCCTGGTTTTCTTAGACCCTGTTAAGAAGGGTTTGAGGTATCCTAACCTCAGAAGCAAGACAAGCTTGCATTTACAATTAAAGCTTACTGTCACATCAACTCATCAATCACTTGTCTCTTTAATCTGCTGTCAACTGTCTTTGCCCATGC
>LPNX010767532.1:297513-333603 GCA_001517045.1 Pseudotsuga menziesii | reverse complement strand
GTCTGCATCTTTTAGGAGTGCATCATCACTGGTGTATGCACTTGACCTTGAACTGTGTGTACATTATAGTAGCTTCCAGGCTGGACTGTGTATGTTCTTGATTTCTGTCAAAAGGGGTGACAAAAACTGTTTGCTGAGGAGAAGTCCACTGTTTGCTGGTTATGCCAATCATCAAGAAGTCTTCTCAATCAAAGATTTTCCCATGCATCTTATTCGTTGCTTCAAAGACTTCTACAGTCTCATATGCCCAACTGCACTTTAAACTCACAAATTCATGGACTGAGATCACTTCTTTACTGGGCAAAAGAGTCAGTTCATTACTGCAAAAGAATTACTTTGTCACTGTGCAAAGGAATCACTAACACATCTCTGTCAGTTTCTCTGTCATATCAATCTAATTAATTTACTTGACTGGTGCTTAAGCAACTTGCCCTACTGCTGTCAATTTATGCTTGTTAACCTCTGCTGTCTTGATCAAATTTCAACTGTGGATGCTACAGCAAGCTTTACAGTCTTAAAAAGAGATCATCATTAGATATATCAGGGCATCATCACAGGGTTTGTTTGTATCATCATGCACATTACTATGTACTGTAGATCACATCAATATCAGTACACTACTATCTGTACTTGTCCAACTATGTTACTGTATGCACTTCACTTATACTTCACTGATCATCATAGGATGTAAATCACAATGGATTCACTTCACACATCACTGTTTCATAACCATCATCTATTGTCATAAAGATATTAGTGTCATATACATACCATCATTTCGGATCTGTGGAGGACTTGGATTGATGCAGCAAGCATTAACCTTGACTTTGCATACACCATCATCATTGGATCTACGTTGCTGCTGATCAAACTTGGCATCAACTCAACCTTAGAAATGCTATTATTTCACAGTTAATCTCAGGCTTAAGATCAGCATTGAAACTTGGGCTGTTAATCATCATACAACACCAATCTCCTTTTGGAATGTGTCAGTAAATGATTCATCTTTTATTCTGCAACATGTACTTAGCAAAATATTTCATCATTAAAAACAGTATGCAAAGAATATCTTCTCTTGATGTCTTCAGATCTTCAAACTCTTGCTATTAGACTTCATACTTGGGCTGCGACATACCTGCAATCTTTGATAAAGAACTTCTTTTTATGCTTTTGATACTGGTTGCTTCCTTCACTTTTGAACTTTGCTATGTGAATATAACAGTTAACAAAAGACCTAATAAATATATGTCAAATCAGTCACTAAGAAAACCTTTTCTGCCTCCTAAATCTTCACTGAGAAAACTTCAGAAATCTGCTGTACTTCACGGAATACATTAGGGCTTTATACTATTGCAGCAACTCGAGTTCTGAGTTATACCAAAACATGATTCAATGTTTGATTTTTGACTGTTTGATGCTGATCTCCTTGTATTACAGCTACCCAAAGTTTAGAGAGTAAGTAGACTTCAAAGCAAAACTTGTTCCACTGTAAATTCTGCTCCTAAACAAAGTGATCAATAAAAAGATTCGGGTCTGCACTTTACTGATGTTGCTGGTCACCAAGTTTCATCAACAATTCGGGACTGTTTGGGCTTTGGAGGACCCCAAACAACTATTGATGACAACCCTTAACGTCTGCAGCAAAACTTGAAAAATCTCAGACCTTTAAGAGCTGCTGTAGCAGCCTGAGGACAAAGACTGCTGTAGAAAATGACCAGCCCTAAATCTCTGCTGCTCCACAGACAATTTCCACACAAAACGAGCTGCTCCCAACAAAAAATTTCCACTGCTCCTGCGGCTGCCTCAGAGATGGCCGAAATTTTCATGTAAAAAATGAAGAGTTGCGTGGGGTATTTATACTAGTTTATCCTCCATAATTTTAGGGCCGACATACATATTTAATTTATTTTTAATGGGGCCGACATTCTATAAAAATATTTTATTATTTTTTTTAATAAAACTTTGACTGAGCCGACTTTATGTTTGACTGAGCTGACTTATAATTTTCGTTGGGTCGACTTCAAAAGTTAATATCTCATCAACCATGAGGAACCACGTGACGTGCCACCTTCCGTTGGAAAGGGCATGACGAGGGCTATCATCTTATGAGGGTCTTGCTTGCATTGACAAGATCCTCTACTCATATTTTCTTCAATTTGTGCAGGCCATCATGAAATGACTTGAATTCTTCTTGATGGCTTCTTCACGAACTTTTATGGTATAAAGAACTTCATGCAGGGTCAGTGGGTGCAAGATATTCCTTGTGCACTTAGGACCATCTTCAAGAATTATCATCTCCATCAAGGCTCATCATTGCCATCTAACCATATCAATTGCCAGTAGTGGGCTCCATGACCTTTGCAAGGTCATCAGGGTCTTCATCAAGGGTTCCAAGACTTCATGGGCTTCTCCATTGTTTGCCAAGGCTTCGGGATTATCTCTAGGGTCTTCAGCATCATCAGTAGGGCTTCTTCAAGAGTCCAACAAAGTGGTGATATCGATGACATCAAGACCATGTTGGCATCAATGACAATTTCATCAACAACTGAGGCATGGAGTAGTTCACCTGGCGACTCCACAACGTGACTACCCTGAGGGACCTACCCACGAGTATAACCTTCGAAGTTGAAGTAATTCTGAAAGTCCATTGACTTACATTCGTAATCATAACAAAAATATTAAAGATCAGTCTTTGAGCTTTTATTGGAGGGTGATCAATTCACCTCGACAAATCTTAAATAACCCTCCAGAAGCGTTTCAATCAAGTCCCATTTTTATTCAACCCAATTCTCCAACCAATAGTTTGAATTCTTCCACCCCTTCGAGTAGTCCTCCCAGAGTAAGTTCTCCAATGGCCAACACCAATCCTCCAGCAGGGCCTAGGCAATTTGGAAGCCGAGCCATACCTTCTCCTTTTGATTTCTCACTCATTCAAGGTGCTCCTCACGATATGCCTGGCAAGTATTTTGACAAATTACCAAAATTCAATGGATCCTCTGCGATCTTGATTGAAGAGCATATTGAATTGGTATGGAATTATATGGACGCATATAGGGCTGAAGCTGAAGATGTATATATGGTTGCCCTCAAAGCATCATTAGAAGGGGATGCTAGGAGTTGGTTTGATAGATTGCCTCTAGGATCTGTAGATGGGTACGATACTTTTACTAGAAAACTTATAGAAGATTGGCCAGCTAAGCCAAACAATAGGTTCCTGTTAAATCAGTTGTTTGAGGTTAAAAGGAAAGAAAATGAGACTATTCACGAGTTCAATACAAGATTTGACAAAGTTCTCCCAAATGTTCCCAAAGATCTAAGACCGATCGCTCAGGCTATCCTGATACTTTATCTAAATGCTTTTGACGGATGGTTCGGTCTAAATCTCAAGGAAAAGAACCCTAATGACCTCAAAACTGCTCAAACCTGGGCCAAGAAAGTTGAAGCTATCATAGCCGCTATGGGAAAGAAGAATTTCTTAGATGTTCATTAGAGGAAACTTGAGGTCTAAAATGGGCCTCCTAAGGAAAATAATAAAATAATAGTTAAAATAATAAAATAATAGTTATTAATTTTGGAGGAAGAATGAAAAAAATGACTTTTTTTGTTCGTATTTTTGACATATCTCCTCGTGTTTTTACTCAAATTGTAAGTGGGAGAGCTTGTTGGATGCAGAATTTAATTCCGCATCCAACGAGTACCCACACTGCATACTTTTGATGGACCTCGCTACTCCAAAAACAAGAAATACCTGAAAAAATGTGATGATGACATCATCATCACGTTTTTTCAGGTATTTCTTGTTTTTCGGGTAGCGGGCTCTGTTAAAAGTATGGAGTGTGGGTACTCGTTGCATGTGGAATTAAATTCCGCATCCAACAAGCTCTCCCTCTTGAAATTTGATTAAAAACATAGGGAGATATGTCAAAAATACGAACAAAAAAAATAGTTTTCTTTTATGACAAATATGTCAATTCAACCATTATGGTTGAGTCATTTTATTGAAATTCTATTGGTTCTTGAATTCCAACTCACAAAATTTATTGTTGGCGCGTTTTCTGATAAGGCCCATTTTAGACCCCAAATTTCCTCTAATGTATGCTCCTTCATCTTTCTGGAGTGATCCAAAACCCAGGAAGGCTAAAGAACCTATGGCTAAGGAGAAACCCATTCATGAAAGTTGAGGCAATGTTTGAAATGATGAAAAGCCTCACATTGTTCATAAAGGATATAGCTAGAACTAGGGAGCACGACAGGAACAAAAATGCCTACGGCCCAAGACCTTGTTGGAACAACTAAAGAGGGCTTGTAGATGATGATAGACAAAACCCTTGAAGAAATGAGCCAGCTGAGGGCAGAAATGTGAACATATGTGAGGAACTTGAAGAAGAGCCTGAAGTCTTTGACACTGAGGATAAAGGCATTAATATAGTTGAAGATTTCACTGATAAGGAGAATTTTGGTAGAATCTTGCTAGAAGAAGAAGATTGGGAAGAAGAAGAAGAGTTGGTGTGCACAACAACACAACCTGCCACTCAAGTTTACCAATGTAGAAACAATGAGCAAAACATAACACCTTTCCTAGATAAGCATACAAATTTAGAAGAGGAAGAATTGGAAGAACGAGATCTTTGTGACTATGACCTAGGGATAGACATAGAACAAGAATTGCATAAGGTCATGCAAAATGTGTCCCTTGGTGAATTAGTAAAGCTACCATCTGTCAAAGATCAAGTTCAACAATTCTTTGATAATATCCTAGTAGCAAATGCTCTCGAGATTGTCGATGAGTCTTGTCATATCCAGAGTGTTAGAGGTCGAGAGGTGGAGGTAGATCCGCTTATCCAGATTCACACTGTTGTTTATGAAAGGAAGAGTGGAGGACATCCTCCTTTCTACCTTACATTACAAATCAACAACCTCTTACTCCACAACTGCATGTTAGACTCGTGTGCTCCTATGAACGTTATGCCTTTAAGCATTATGAAAGAAATGGGATTTGAAATCACTCGTCCTTATGGAAATGTTTGTGGAATTGATTCCAGGAGTGTCCAAGCATATGGCCTAGAAAAAAATTTGAAGGCTGATTTGTTTGCTTGCCCTGATCTAAATACCATGATGGACGTAGTAGTGATTGATCTTCCTCTTGTATATGGCATGTTGCTATCGAGGAAATGGGCTCCTGATTTAGATGGATACTTGTGATGGATTTATCATACGCTCGCATACCTAATTCCGATGGGAATTTAATAAGAATTTGTAGGGAACCATTTATTGATGGATATCTGGAAACCTACGAAGATGGGTTGAAGAATACTTATGGGAAATATACCTTGGGTGTTGAAAGAATAAACGTGGCAAGAAAGGAAGATAATCATCCGCCTGTTTTCTTTATGGGAGTAGGTAGTTCTTACTCGAGGATGAAGATGATGTTAGGTTTAGACAAGAGCTTATTCATCATCAATTGATTGGGGAAATTATGGATAGCAATGCTGATCATTCTTCTGAGCCCCATAACAATTTATCTATTGAAGCCCTTGAACAAACCTTTCATAGTGAGATCGTGTCTATAACGAATGATATTCCTAATACTCCGACAAGAAGAGTTCACCGCCCTATTCAAGAGATTAGGCAGGATCTGAGAGATAACATAAGACAAGAAATGATAAATCTAGTCAATCAAAGTTGGGAAGAGGATGTTCTAATTAACGATGCTTTTGGGGAGGAATTTTCCCTGAATAATTTGCTTACTTTTCAGGCTAACATTTCTCCCCTTGTAGTAGAAAATGAAAATCAAGCTTTTTCTGGTGATCAATCTGAATTAATTAATCAACATGAGCCCCCAGACCAAGGAACAAACCTAAGGTGATAAGGTGATTGTTGAGAATCATGCTTTTAATTATGTTTCAAGACAATCAGGAGACCTTTGGATGGGACCACTGACAGTAGAACGATTTGAAGTGAGCATGTATTTCCTATCTACTGAAGATGGTCGCAATTTCAAAACTCTTGTACATTAGGTTCATTTAAGGGACTATGTCCCTGGCATGACTTAGCACATCATCTTTTCGCCATCAGTTAGAGTACGTAGGATGGAATAAGCTCTTTGAGCAGTAGTTTGATTTTGTCTTTTGTTTGATTGATGCATGAGTCTTCTAGTTTTTGAGCACTTTATTTGTCATTTTTGCATTTTAATGGAGTATGTTAGAGTTTACGTTTCAACATTTATTTCTTGTCATTGTGTTTTACGCATATATTTTCTCATTCATGCTGCTCTAGTATTTCTTGCTTCCATGTGTGTAGGTTATAGGTAAATACTTGGAAAGGAAGCAGAATGCTGGATGCGCTAGGATATGCTGGATTGCTTGTTGCTGGTGGTGCTGCAGACCAGAGATCTCTGAGGTTCTCAAGCACTCTCTTCATTAGAGTACTTGTCCCAGTTGGAGCCAAATGTTATCACATACACATTTGCTGCCAGGCTTCCATGATGCAGCATGCAGATTTGTCTCTTATTCTATTCCGGGCTACTTTTTAGATGGGGTATCAACATGGATATTTATAGCTTCATTTCATTTTAGAGCCTTGTTCATCAGATTTTCCTTGCTAGGACTGAGATTCAGGAGTCCATTGATATGTTGTTGGTGATCATCTAGTTCATTGCAGCAGAGCAACAAATCAGAGTTGGTACACACAGTTATAGAGGGGCTTATCAGATGGAGACATGTATATTTGGTGAGATCAGGCATACACCTCCTTGGTTTGTTTTTGCTCTATGATGTATGTCAGACACCTATGCTAATCATGTTAAGATGATTATGGTGACTTATGCTTATATCTATTGTGCTTTAACCTGTGTTATGATTAATTAAGGATTTTGATGTTAAGACTATTGCTTATGCCATGCTTGTACAAATTGTAAACCTTAGTGCTAGGTTGGTTCCATGTCATTTGCCCTCGTCCGTCTAGTTCATCCACCTTGATTTTGTCCCATGACTTAGACTGATTGGGAATTGTGAGATTGAAGATCCTTTTCTCCATTGTGACCCCTATGTATGATAGACTCTATGTTACTTTGTGTCTCTGACTATAAAGTATGTGGCTTGGCCAGTGTGGCTGGGTTCACAGGGTAGTTCTCCTTTAGTTCTCAAAGCAAGTGCTCCACCATAACAGCGTTGCTAAACACTAAAGCATCAGATCGCATAAAAGCTATATTTAAAGGATGCAAAAGTTAAATGTTTAAAGGTAGTCAGTGGCCAAGAGTTTGAGCACTCATTCCTTGTATAATGTAAGGCTTAATCTGCGCTCTACAGGGGCGGCGGGGAGAGGCAAACCCGTCGAGGCTATGGACTGCTCGCTGGCAGTGGGGTGTTATCACCAACCTTGTAGTTGCCTGTGTGAGGTGGATCTAGGATGGATGGTAGAGGGGCAAGCAACTAAGGAGGTGGAACCAAGACTGCCTAGACTCCCAAATGGATGGTTGTCACGCCAATCAAGGCAGTCTTCGCTTTATGTTGTCCAAGTCCAAGACAACAACGGGGGAGACCCATATCTACTCCCGACAGGAGAGATCAGACCTAGACACCAGATCAGATCAATTATGGCTTGAGGTATGTAAGGTGTAAGGTAATTAGAAACTCTAGATCTATGGATGATAGTAGTAAATGGACTAGGGCTTTGGATGCTGGCTTCAGTAATACGAGGGTTGATCCAAAGTGACCTGTAGGGGTAATAATAGATCTAGGGTTAAGGTACTAGCAATTGATGAAGATAACCACTGTCTTGGGAAACGTAACTGAGACAGGGTGAGTAAGGACAGAGTTGGGACTGTCTAGTACCAAAGAGATATACTCAGTGAGAGATATGAAAATGCCAGGTTATCTGAGTTATCAAGGAGTGGTCAAAATTCGGGGGAAAGAGGTCAACAAGGGGCTAGTGCTATGCTTGGAGATCAGTGCCTGTTCAGCCTTGGGTAATGGAGTCAGTATCAGCACAACGTTTAAGTGAACCCACCTGGGATATGCCCTGATCTATGGACCCAGAAAAGGATTTGGCCCAGAAGATTAAGGTTACAGGGAAATTAGCAGAAGGAGGGCTAGCGCTAGGGTTTGGAGAGGCACATATGCAGATCTAAAGCCACCAGGAGACTATCAGCTCAGCGTTGGAGTGGAAATGAGATTAGGATGGCCCGATCTACAAACCCAAGTCAAAAAATTTAAGAAAAAATCAAATCTGGAAAAGCCAAAATTTGATGAGGGAGGCTAGGCGGCTAAAAGTCAAATTTTCATATCTAGGGCTACCTAGCAAGAACTAGCTTAGTGTTGGGGGTGTTCTGGGATGAGGAAGACCTGATCTACAAACCCATGTAATTATTTTCCGGAAAAGGTCAACTCTAGAAAAAGTCAAATTTTCAGTGGGGCGTTGGGCTTTGAGCAGTCAGAAAGTCAGATCTAGGGAAAACCAGTCATAATTAGGGCAGCGTTGAGGATAATTAAGTGAGGGGGAGGCCTGATCTAAAAAACCCAGAAATGGTTTGGTCAAAGATCAAGCGATTCCTCGATTAAATATTTTTTTGGATTTTTATTATTTAGGAGTTTTTTTCAGAAAAATTGAAGAAAAGCAGGTACATTGGATTGAGATTTGAAGAGAAGAGACTTACCTATTAGATCTTACCTGGAAATGCTTGTAGATTCCTTGATGATGATGATCCTCGCCATCTCGATCAATTTGAGAAGATTGAAGTGAGCTCTATGTCCAGTGTTTGCCCGAGGAAGTCAATGCGCCCTCTCTTCTGCACAACAAACGTCAACCATATCATATTTGCTGTGACATGAGAAAGAAGCTGTATGCTGCAGAAAAATAGCAAGAAGAAATCGTAGGTCACCACAACACTAATGAAAACTCCCTGATAAAAAACGAAAACAATCCAAGCGAGTTGAGGTCCCCCTGCAAAAACACCCAAGCTGAAGTCGTCCTCATGTAGACAAGACAATGATCCCCCCCAAAAATATAGATCTCATAATAATTTTCCGAATACTAGGAAGCAAAAGACTTTCCCATCACCACCAAAGAACATCAGATGCAAAGCAGATCCAGAAAATATCCACAAAAAGAATCTTTCTATTAATCAGATCCAAGAGCCAAATACCCTTTACAAATGAGAAGCTCTCTCCTTTAAATAGAAATGAGAGAACCAAAATCCTAACCACTTTCAAAACGAGTGGCTAAGATTAAAAGATAAAATATTGTAATCAATGGTTGAGATGAGCTCAACATACAATACATGGATCAATATAACCATAAAGTACCAAAGTGGACTAAATCACCCATAAAGAGGGTACCCCACTCAACAAGAAATAAATGAAGCACATGGTGGGTCCATGGAGTGTTAACTAACTCCCTATGGGTGCCCCATGGCACAATAAAATAAAATAATATATTAATTCTTTGACTTTGTGTCTCCTTGAGGAAATTCCGAGCCTCCCAAAAGCTCCAGAAAATAATATAAAAATGCCAAAAAAAAGGGTGTGGGCCCAATCAGGTGCTGCAACTGCTGGAGAAGGTGCGGAGGACATCACTTTCATCATCATGACCCATCCCATGTCATTTCCTTGCCTCAGTAGCCCAAATCGATTTCTTCAATAGCCATTTAATCATTTATTAATCTGCTTTGGGAAATGTGAACTTGCTAAAACAGCCTCCTAGGGTGCCTGTGTTGTCCAATTGAGCCCACCAGGCTTTATGGGATGGGGGTACTATGGTACAATCAAGTGGCCGCACCCTGTATGCCCCATACAACGCCCTAGGAGATCCAAATAAAACATCTCCCTGGTGAGACACATCATCATGTGAAGCAAAACTGCATCAGAAAGGTAAAATGAGCCTGATCATCTCTACAAGTCCCCGGAACTGAAAATAAACTGTCTCATTAGACTCAGAGAGTCCAAATCCATCTAGGGTGTATACTCATGCCCTTACCAGGTCTATGCCTGATCATCAACAACATCTAATAGACAATATAATCACCTGTAAATGACCAGATACCAATAATATAACTCAAACTATCATCCATCTGCTGCAAGTGCTATACGGCTAAGACATGCTCTACAAATCATTTGTAGCAGTCATTTCACTGGCGATACATCAACCAAATACATATATAGGGCTTTATTTATTATTACTCAGACTAGACTTTCAGGACTATACTCACTTCATAGTTGTAGTCAATTTGCTAGTGAAGGGTGAAGGCTGAAATTGATAAGGCTAGGGCAAAGGGTGACTTTTTACTTAACATTATGACACTTTGGATATGGAATGGGAATACTCACTATAACCACATGTCGGACAAACAACAACACAGGGAATGGCAGTGCCTCACAAATGGTTGAGTTGTTCAAAGAGTGCTTATTCAACTTAGGCATCATGTTTACATCAAGTTTGATCCAAGTTCATTAGGACCATCAATTTTATTTCCATGGCCTTTTTGGCTTGTATGACCCTTTGGGACTTCACCAGTGCTTAAAAGCACAACTAATCGCAACTTTCATTCGAGACATATTTAAATTTATAAGGTCAACATTATTTGGATATAGCATAGATTTAACCATTGCTTTTGGGACCTTTTCTTATACCCTTCAAGGGGTATTTTATCATTTCATTGCTCTTGCCTTTTTTTACATATGTTAAGAAACACAGTTTAGCATTTTTTATTTTCCATGGGTGCATACATAACATTTTCCAACACAAGTAGGACATGAGCTTTCAGTTTTAGCCCACAACATCTCAAGTGACTAGAGGGAGTTCTGCACAGTGCCAAACATTGGGACAACCTACAAGAATGATTTAGGCATACAATCTGTAATATCCCAAATCCCAATATTTTCTAATTCTAAGCAAATACGCTGATACAACCGGGCATGCAAACTGCTATACAAATATCCCTATTTTATAACAAAAATTAGGGTTACGGTTTGTGGGATAGAATGAACACTTACCACTGATAAGCTGGCTGGACTGCTCTTGAGAGAGTATGCATGCATCAAGAGCTGAATCGGAGATGAACTGATATCTTCTGCTTCCGGTGAAACCTCAGCAGCACGAACCCCAGATCAGCTAAGGGTGACGTTTTCAGTGAAGGAGGTGTTCGATGAAGTTGCTGATTTGCAGGACTGATAGCCTTCCCGTGCCGGAGAGAATGCCTGGCACATTGTTCTCTAGGCAGGCTAGCGAATTGTTCTAGAGGTGCAGCTGCTCACGCCCCCCTAATCCCGAAATGGCTGATAACTGCTCAGGATGAGCACGATCGGATCTGATAATCACCGGGTACTGGAGTAAGATGCCGATGATGAGAATGGTGCCTGGGTTGCGAAGTAAAACTGAGATCTGAAGGCCCAGCGAATGATTAGGGCTTTTTGGCTGAAAACCCCTTACGGCTACACACGTGCCCCTGCAACAATCTCTGTTGTATACTGGATAACTATGAATGAATGGAAGAGCAAATGGTGAACCTGTATGGCTTACCCTGAATGAGACTAGGGCAGATATCTCACTGTCGAAACCCCGCTAGCTGAAGACGCCGTCTCCAACCCCAACTGCTGTGCTGCACGCTGTGCTGCTCTTCAAGAGCTCCAAAATAATAATCATCAAAAGTGAGTCTCTTTTCACTTTATCTTTCTTTTATAACTTTCAACTGCGAAAACCCTAATCTTTGACCTAATTAGGTCACTTTATTTTCTAATTTGCAGTTGACTTGCATGCATGCGCATGGAGACTTAAATGAGTGCATGCATCATTAAATAATGCTTAGATGGCATGCATGATGGTGGCCTTTGGCCCTGGTGGCCCTTCTTGACCTAATGGTGATAACATGATGATGCCCTAGATTTTCTATAGATGGCATCAGTCTTTAGATGATTCCCTAACTATCAGTAACTGCTCGAACCCACTGGAATCGCATAGGTTAGAACTTAGCGGTTTTGGTCCTCAATGCCTAATCAGATGAGGACATTACACAATCCAACTCACCAAAGGCAAGTTCTGTCACCAACTCATAGCCGAGACACAATATAAACAGGGAGGCTTGTCCAACAAAGGTTCTAGTGGGGAAATGTCCTCCATGCCATAAGTCAAGTAGTAAGTCGAGTTAAAACAAAACTGAAAGAAAATGGATGGGTGGAGACAGTGAATGATGAAACCAACACTAGCAAGCCAAAACAATGGTGGGAATGACTACCTTTATTCTCCCAAAGGAGGGTAAAACCAATGAGTATAGATCAGGAACTTCCAAGTCTAAGTAGGGACATCAATACATAATACAAATACATCCAAGTCCATATAATTATGATCGCCAGATCAAGACACTACATGTTAATACATGTCACAAAGATGAGTATAAGAGCAATGATAACCATAACACAATATAATAAAAGCTGAGCCATAATCATGCATATAATCCATCTGAACCATCATCTGTCCAATGAGAAAGTACTGATATAAATCTGGGCATCAATAACTGCTCTGTAAATGACTAAATGGCTATGTCAGTCCTCAAAGCTGAGTGTCCTCAGACTCAGTCTTGACATGGGAGGGTATAATAGTTCACAAATAAAATAATGATCCGACAAAACTGCTCATCTCAGCATCTCATATGTAAGAGATCTGGCTGAAAAATGTACTGTATCTAAAAAATAGAATATGGTAGCCCAGCTACTATATATGTGATAACACGGGGCTAGGCCTTAGTCATTTACTGAAGCCCAGAAGGCTTTCTAGGGCACCTGCTCTTGTAGGCTGGCTACTCTCTTGTGAAATGTAAAGTGATTTGAAAATGTTGATGGTCAAAGGATGAACACTCACTCCTTGTATAGTGTTCGGCTCATGTGCCCCCACAGGGCATCAGGGTGAGACTAGCTTGCAAAGGCTGGGTCTTTGTCAGTATTGGAGCCTAGAAGGCTTCCAGGGCACCTGCCTTTGAAGGTTGACCTATGTTGCAACTAAAGTGCAAAGGAAAACTTGTTAGAGTCTAAGGGAAAGATATCCAACTACTTTATCCATTTGTGAGACACCTCCATCCCCTATTGCTATCTCTCATACATATGTCACCTTGGTAGAGTTTATTATGCAACATTCAGATAGATCACTGAGTTAAAGTCGGTTGAAAGTCATTTCCCTTTGCCTAGACCTTGTTCTTCCATCCTTACCCATATGTAGCACATTGTTTACACTTTGTAAGTATGGCATGAACAATCAGACTTCCATAAAGTTCCAAGATTTCTCAAAAGCACAGGTACATCTTATTACTATTATTATTATCTGTCACCATGATTATGAATAACTGATTTATGCTTGGTTTTGATATACATTATTGGAGCATTTCTTACCCTGGATGCCTACATGATCATATGGATACAGTTTCTCACCTTCAGTTTGGGTAGTTTGCCCTGGTCAACCCAGTTGACCAAAGTCAAACACAGTTCCCAAGGCAGTGGCTCAAAATACAACATGATCTATATTTGTTCTAGACATGCCCAGGACCAATATTGCGGTTTCAGTTTTGAGAGTTTGGCCCTGATTCTCCTGAAAAGTGATTATTATCACTTTATTATTGGCCAAATGATCAAATTTTATTACAAATAGCAGTATGTTGGGTTCTCCTAGAGCAGTGCAATGTTCCAGGGGTATGAGTAGTCACTTATACCATTCTTCTATGTCTACAGATCATCCAGAGTAGTTAGTTTGCCCCAGTTTGCACCTTGGACAGAGTTATGATGGATTTATCATTTTCCAGAGGTTGTACCAGTAAAAAATGAACTAGAGAAATCATTGAAAAAAATGATTTGGCCTCCTGGATCAAGGAAATGGCTTGGAATTTTGGCAGATGATGTTTCTCAGCATCTCGGACAGTCCTCTAGCAGTTTCCAGTCAGCGGACGTCCAAATTATTTTTATCTTGGCTCAGCCAGTGAGGAAAACCTCCCAAGGGGCGCCCCTCAACTTGGCCATTTATGTATTTCACTGTTATATCTTATGTTATGAAGTTGTAAAGGGGCCTAGGGTGAATTAAGCCCCTAAGTGACCCCTCTCATGTATTATTATGTCATACTTTATGTTATATTGAGAGTTTGACTTGGGATTGTCGTCCTTGAGCAAAGTGTGCCCCCATGTTGACTTGGTCACTTGATCCATGTATTGATCTTTATATTTTTGATCTCCACCGTTGAAGATGTTTTAATCTCGACCGTCAGATGATAGTTGGTTAGAATGTGGGCACACTCTAGCTATTTAAGAGAGGTGACCCCCCCATTGTAATTCATGAGCTTTGGCACTGGAATTTAATAAAGAGATTTTTGTCTGGGATTATTCTTCTGTGTATCTTGTCGATGGTTTGATGATATGATGATTGAGTTTGCTACTCTTCCATACTGAGCTTTATTCGGGATACATCTTGCATTTTTTCTTTACCCATCTCATCTGCAGGAAAAGGAGGCGCGCTAGGAGAGAGAGGGCGTTTTTGTGGGGCAACTCACTTTCGTCTTGGCTCCTGGGTGTTCGGATCGGGCAGTATCTTGTTCTTTATGATTTTTTGTTCCCTTTCTTTTCCATATTCTGCAGATCTCATTCGTTTGTCTGATCATTTGATTTTTCTCTGATCTGACAGGTTCAAGGAGGCGCTAGGGTGACTGGCTGTGGCACAATAACAACAAGATCTTCTTCGGATAAGTTCATTTCGACGGGAAAGCGACACTCTTCATCGTTTCTCAACTCATCTACAAGATCTAGGTATGTCTCGCAGGTAAGTTCCACTTCCTTTATTTTCTGTATCTTCATTGCTCATCATTCTATTACATTAAAACCCTCATTTCGTAGATATTTAGGTTCTTGCTTGTGGTGAGCTATAAAACTTAAAACCCACTTTGGAATAAACATAAAACCCTTAAGTTTAAAGTTTCATCACAATTGGACTCCATTTGCCTATACAAAGCATTGGCCTGCTACTTAAGGAAAAACGCCCCCATTGGGGAAAGTGGGTATTTCACAAACCGTAAACTGAGTATTGTTGGTTTCAGTGTTATTTGCCTAATCTTACATCCAACAATTAATCTGAGTATCCAATTTCACTTAATTTCACCATTTTTTCCTAGATCCCAATTTTATGCATAAAACCCGAGGGTAAATTTGGGGCTTTTCACCTGGATACTCAGAATCTCTTGGGAATCATTCTAAACTCTAATGAACCATCCACTAAGAGATTCTACCAAGATTCCTGCGACTATCTGTTCATTTTCCTTTGTTTTATGGTTTCTTGGTCACAGGGACGCCCCCTGGGCTCTGTGTTTTCACTGGGTCTAAAGTGCTGGTATCCTTGATTGGTGTGACATCCGAGTTCTTTCGGAAGTCTTGGATATCGTAGGTCGCGACTTTGGTTGCCTTTCCTTTGCCGTCCTGAATAGGATCACCTCACGGGGCAACTACAAGGTGGGGGGCAACTACAAGATTCGTGATAACATGACTGAGCCATCCCATTCAACCACGTTGGAACTTTAAGAGTGTTCGATGCCATAATGAATTAGGGCTTGTTCAAACATTGTATGTGGGCTTCTTCAAAAGTTTAAGGGTATCGGTTAGACACAATGGCTCACCAAGAGGGTGGGGGGTGAATTGGTGAGCCTGGACTTACTTCAAATTTTCACTTCTTCAAACCCTAGAAACTTAAGTCATCATTTCTCATTCAACTAAGCATCAATAATCAATTCATTCTTCAAATAAAAAGCATAATCATCAACACATTGCACAAGAGACAAGATACAATGTTTGTAATATGTTTGTATTTCAACGGCTACAAGCGTGAGGTAAATCAACACCTACTGATACAGAAGCACCTACTTCAATCCAAGACTCTGCTTGGTCTTTTCTTAGATCCAACTAAGAAAAATGGTACAATGCCCAGCTTGTATTTACATATTACTTTCTGTCAATAACTTATCCCTTGTCTTCAACTCTCTCTGCTTCAGAACATCACAAATTGATCATGTCTTTTGCTCATCACTGTTTGTGCTTCTTCCAAAACATGAACCTATCAAACTCATCAATTCTGTCAGGCTATTTGTTTAAGTCTGTTCGACAAGATCATGTCATCACGAGATCTGCTTATCAAGCTATCAAAGATCTGCACATCCCTACTGTACATTACCACTGCTCATTTCACATTTCATTTGTCAAACAATTACTTGACTATCTCTGTCATAAACCACTGTCTAAGTCTTTACTATCAATCTGCAATTATTACTCATGCCACTTCTTGCACAACCAACTTGTCAAGTACATTTCTGAATAATACACTTGTGTTGTTCTTACATCAATTTTCACTATGACATTGATCATTGCCAAGCCAAGTGCTGTCACTATCTAGTAGGCCTGCTAGGACTGTCAAAAGGTTTGTTTATCAACATACTCAGGTAGTGTCTGGACCGCTGATTCACATTACTGAGATTTCTACAGAAATGATCTTACATTGATCTTGCAGTCACAGTTCAGTTCTTCAAGAAGAAGAAAACAATAAGAACTCAAAACATCCATTCAAGCAACAATTATCCAAAATTTAAGACATAAGAAATAAGCTCATAACAGGCTGCCTGCGATTCTCCATTTGTCCACCCGAGTTCATAAAAGAGAAAACTTAAACACTTAGGTGCTGCTGCTTCTGGCCACCCTCGAAAATCTCAGAGGTATCATCAACCCACGAGTTCCTTTACTGCATCTTTTACTGCTACATCAGTCCCGAATTCCTCAGTGAACTTGAAGGAATCAGAGAAAGGTATCTTCGTTGGTCCTCACGATTTTCTCTTTTATCTCCTTCACCCGAATTTCAGAGTTCATATTTCCACCATCGAATACACCGTAGAAGGTATTCACCTGATTTCAGACTAAGAAAAGACTTCAAAACTTCCAGACTTCAAAGAAATGTATGTTCCATAACTCTTGAATTTACCACAGAGATACATCTTCTCATTACTGTCTACCTGCGGCCGCCTCAGAGTATTCTATTTCCACAACACCACCCATCAATAAGGTGAGTTTTAATCTTATTAATATAGATTTGATGCCCTATTTTTTTATGAAGCCGACTTGTACTTATCAGGCTGACCTAGCATATTTTAATTAAATCAATTGACACAACAAATTTCTTCAATTACTTGTGGTAGCCGGCTTGTCATTTAATTTCCATAGAATCCTCATCAAACATATATATAAATATTTGTTGACTTTCTTGCCACATCACAAGGTGGGTTTAAATCCTATTGACTCTCAAACATATGCCCGCATGAGCTTGTCATAGCCACCTCCAATGATGCCCACGGCTGGTCAAAAGTGTGCCCACAGAGACATGCAAGGATGCCCTTCAACATACCCGCAGCCTCTTCTCCTTGTCCATTATTTCATCAAGCCCGCAACCATCAAGTTTTCCATCATGCCATCCAAGCCATGTGCATTGTCCACAACATCTTTATCTAGGTTATTAGGGCCATCTCCAATTGACCACAGAATGGGTCAATTGGCTCATTAGGTGGTCCAGTGCCCACATCCAGAGTCCTTGTGCTTTGTCATCATCAATTTGACCTTTGTCATTAATGGCTTGTCATCAATGACAACACCATATTCATCAGTATTATCATCATCAAATGGACTCCAACCCATCAACATGTAACAAGAACACGTATAAGGGCTTCTTGGGCTTGTTCATAGCACCAAGGGCATCAATAAAGCATCAAGGGCTTTACTAAGAACTCAAGGGTTCCAAAGGCATCAAAGACCTCAAAAAGGGTATTAAAGACAACATCACGAACAACCATGTGTGTCAAGGACTTCTTCAATGTTTCAAGGGTTGCTTCAATTGTGGGCTTCTATGTGGGTTGCATCACCAACAAGTGCATCGAGCCACAATAAGTAAGAAGGTCACATGACCACCTCCAAGGGCTCCAGACCTCATCAAGGGCATCAAGGTCATCATCAAGTGCAAGCAAGTGTGTCCAAGCATCCAAGTGCCATCACACAACCATATAAGTGGGTGCCAAGCCTTTCTCATGCCCTAGGGCCATCTCCAAGAGTTTCGGGAGTCCATCAAGCCATAAATAAGCACAAATGACCACAAAATGGGTCATTTGGCCCATTTGGTGTTCCAAAGGCTTCTTTAACATGCCAAGGGTCTTCATGGGTTTCTTCAACCACCTCAACCACACAAGAGGACCTATAAGGGTCAAGGATCCATCATGCCATCTTCTGTGGTGTTTCCAAGCCTGCTTATGTCTCATGATCATCTCCGGGGGTACCATGACCCCATCAAAAACACAAATGACCACATAATGGGTCATTAATGTTTCTTCAACCCATCAAGGGCTTCTTCATCATCTACAAGGGCTTCAACATCATCACCAAGGTCTTCAGCATCATCATCAAGATCTTCATCAACATCAGCAGGGTCTTCAGCATCATCAACAAGGTGGTGGCTCTAAGATCCAACCTTGTGGGTTCAAGGACCTTCCAGAACTCCACAAGGTGCTCCAAGGCACAACCCATCTCTGTAAGGGCTCCAAGGCACCGGATGTGAGGGTACTGGGATCATCTATACCTGTGCACTGCAAGAGGGACTTGGTGGCATCAATGACTACCTGTGGGGCCACTGCAAGTCCTGTGTTGGCATCAATGACAATTCAATCAACAATAGTCACCCACAATCAGTTACAGTCACCCACAGTCACTAAAACCCCACTGCAAGAGTTGGTAGCAACTCTAGAAGCCTTGCTGTAGATGCCCTAGATGCCTTTGCTGTGGTTGTGGGTTCCCTAGTTGCCTTGCTATGCCCTCATTCAACTGTATTTGTCTTCCACGCACTTCCAACAGAGAGAAACCTGTTTGCAAATGAAAAAATGAAGTTTAAAACCCTCAAACGGATATTAAAAGGTTGCTGGTGGTCCGTACTAACTTGCAATCCATAGTTGACTTGTAAGTCAAACTTGGTCAACATGAGTTTGACTCATATGACTCAAGTCTCTGCTCGTTTAGCTACCGAGCTAAGTTAGACTCGCGATTAATCGCGTCTAATCGACGATCCTATTTCACTTCTCAAGATGATCCGACTAGGTTCATGTGGGTTTGAATTATTGGTATGGTCCCCCGTCTTTGAGATATTTAGTATTTAGTATTTACATCACAGTTCTCTATTTCCTCCCCATGTCCGTAGGCTATAGAGATTTAGGTAAGGATACATACATGGATTTGCTTGTTGATATTGCTTAGTAACTTGATTGTGGGGGGTGTCATCCTATAGGGGATTTCAATGCACATGCTAGGGACCGATAGATTCCGCTATACAACAGTTTTGAGGATGCCTTCGGTCTTCAAGAGATTGACCCAAACTCAGTAGATTTGCACTAGGTATTATTAGATGAAATTAAAACACAAGAATAAGATTGCCTTTAATACTTTTAAACTGTCAAAATGAAACTAAAACATTTGCTTATAGACCAAATCCATTGTTGACTTTCTTTGTTGCTACCTGTATGCATCAAACATGATTGTCTTCATACGGTGAAGATCGTCACTCGTTCAAACATGTCAATTTTTGGTCACTACACTTTTCTTTGGTTGTATGATCTAAAGCTTCATTCCTAGCTCGAGTAGGCATTTGTCTGCATATATGAGTCTCTATG
This sequence comes from Pseudotsuga menziesii, assembly GCA_001517045.1. Taxonomy (NCBI): domain Eukaryota; kingdom Viridiplantae; phylum Streptophyta; class Pinopsida; order Pinales; family Pinaceae; genus Pseudotsuga; species Pseudotsuga menziesii. Next base: position 313,904 of record LPNX010767532.1, on the reverse strand, counting down.
ACTAAATTTGTCGACCTGATGACTCCAATACCATGTTGAAATTAATAAAAACTATAAAAAAATCACTTTAGGATGCAAAAGTGTCAGAGAGAGATTCCTCATTAATTCTTTTTCTTTCTAGCAATTTGCCTTTTGATCTATAGTGCACAGTTTGCTGAAATAGCAATAATCAATCTTGAGTTCTCTTCAACCTTTCTTCTTCATTGAACTGGCATGCAATCTTACCCTCTCATCATCATCTTTCTATGCAGATAATTAATTACTTATGAAATAGTTATTTATATTCTAAGGTATTCTATTTTTGACTTTTGAATTAAATGGGTCAAATGTATTGCCAAAGGCAAGATTGATAAAACTCTTGTGATAAAGTAGGTTAACACTTAAAAGCATGAACTCTTCGTGAGGAGATTAATGAGTAAAATTCAAGTTATGTTCAAATAGGGCATTTGTTTTTGAGGTAGAACACATTAATTGTATGCATGGTTCTGGAAACTAGTGGATAAAACACATAGCAACTAACATTGAGGCATAGACTCACATTGAGGGAAAAGCTTGCAAAAATAATCAGGCATGCACAATGCTTATCATCCTGTAATAAACTTGTTAAATGATCAGGTTATGTTCTTGTTTGTTGCTTTCTCAATTTAGTCCAATTTTATGATGTCTTACTAGTGAACAATCAATTTCTTACGAGTGAATTTTATTTAAACTAGGGAAGCAATCAATTTCTTGACAGAAAAATACACAGATTCTAGATCCATTATCTTTGTACTCTTCTCTTCTGAATCAACTTTTCATCTCTGGAGTTGGCTCTTATTGGTTTTTAGGTTAGAGTCATACTTGTATTTATAGGAGCCACCTTAGCGATCCCACTTTGTACTGACGCCATGGTATCACATTGCCCCATTGACCTACTTTTATGGTCATTTGTTGGACATTAATAAAATTATCTTATCTTATCTTATCTTATCTTAGAAATCAAATCTTAACATCTTGAAATAATCTTCTACAATTTTAGATATTGTGGTGTATTTAAGAGAAGATTAATGACATGTTTATTTTGGCAGTCAACGACATAGTATTAAAGGACGTGTGTATCCAGCTATTGTTCCTGCTGAGGAGAAGAAAGTTATTGGAAAGGTTGGATATACCTTATTTAAGTGTTTTACTTGGATTTGAGAGATTATATATCTCATATTTATTATTTATAGCAAGGAGTATTTCAAGGTTACTAATTTAAACAAAGTTATAGATCACATTGCTATGTGTATTACCTATGTTGTTGGAACTTACTTTTAAGAAAACTCTTAAATTTAAATAACCCTTATAACTTTTAGAACTCCAAAATGGATCATATTAAACTTTTGAAAACTATTTGTCTCAAGCTCCTTAACTATAATGTCTTTTGTTATTAGAATATATAAGCAAGCGATTCTTTAACTTGGTTGGTTATCTCGGAAGGTTTATGTCATGCTGCATTACTATTAATTTAATATACCTCATAATTTCTCAATGGTGTTTTCTATGGATATGTTTACCATACACTTTGCTATAATCATTGATAACCTTCAACTTGCTTCTATTCTAATGAACAATCGTGAAAATGTTTTAATTGTGTTTTTACCATTCTATGCATTATAAATGCTCAGAGAGGCAAGTCTTAGTAAAGAGAAAAATAACAATACACTTTTTGTGAGGCATGCATATGGTTAATATATTCACACTATATTTGCATATCATCTTCAAGAAGAACCTTGCTCTCTCTTAAAGTTATCAATACTATAGAGTCACCAGACTTAGAATCGGCAATAAATCGATGAGGCAAAAGAGTCAAAGTTTTGAATTGGATTAGGAAAAAATTGACAAATACAAAAAATTAAATATATACATATATGTTGAATTAAAAGGAATATTTTTTCATTTATATTCAAAATAGCCTCTTTGTGGATGATTTGGTCATTGTTCCTTCACACCAGCAAGTAGAAAACACTTCCAGCAGCCAGAAACACCTCCAACAAGCAAAAGAATGAGAAAAAACAGTGAAAATCAGAGTAATAACCTTTTCTTGGGCACGAACATCCATAAATTGCGAGTTAACTCGTGAGTTTGACTTGCGTTGGCTGAGTCAAACTCAGAAAGTTTTAAATCGGATTGTGTGCCTGTCAAGTTCGATTTAAATCATAAAATCATGATTTGACTCGCGATTTGTGTGTGACTTTGATCAATACTTGCTTTGGACTTTTGATTATAAATTTGTTCTTTACTCTTAGGACATGAAATACTCCCAACTTTATGGTCCTTCTCTTGACATGTTCTTGCCTTGCTAGTAAAGACGTACAAATGCCAAAGTCATCTTGTCCGTGAGCATTAAACAAAGGTTAGAGGTGTTGGAACTTGGAACAACAGGTTAAGCAGGTTCATGACACTTTTGGATCTTCTGGAGATAGTGAGTGGACAATGGATAGTTGACTAAGTGGCTGATTGGGCATTCAATTAGTTGGGCAGTTAGGCCAAAGCAGTTGATAGGTGCACATAACAAGAAAAAAATCAAAGGGTTTGTTATGTACCCTCCCAACCTATGTGGACCTCGTCTTCCTTACTTCAAGGGAATTGGTTACATCTTGGTGTTATATAAGATGGGCTTATGGGTCGATCTAAACATGAATGTGATATGTGTTGTGTATCAACATCTTTTGGTTTCTTACTCTTCTATATAAGTTGAGGCTTGAGCTATGCTTGGTTATGCTATAGTGTTGTAAGGCTTTTTTTAGACACTGCCTCTTTCTTGGAATAACTAGCTCTTTGATCTCTTTCTTAGAATAACTAGCTCTTTGATCTAGCGAATCCCCTGGTTTTCAAACATGGTATTAGAGCCAGTGGTTTGAGATCTAGATTGTTGTTTATAAAACTTTTGGAGGCTGACAGTTGTGCTCGCTATTGACAAGTCAGATCTTTCTGGTAGCTTGACTTGGATCTGTTTGGTAGATTGACTTAGGGTTTTGACTTGTAGACTGCATTTGGGATTATATCTATGGATAAAAATCATGTGTTCCAAGCGAGAGCTTCTAGTTCTGAATGGCCACAATTATGGAATATGGCCACAAGATATGGAAACATTGTTGAAGAGTAAAGTGCTTTGGTAGTTTACAAAAACTATGGTTCTAGATCCGAAGGATAATGAACATAAATTTGTCATTGGCAAGAAGAAATATGAGGTTGTAATTAGAGTCACAATGACCTACATCTCTAGGGAGATTCACTTTCATACAAGCATGATTGATTGTTCAAATGCTGTTTGGAACAAGTTGAAGACTTTGTTTGATAAAACCAACTAAAGTTAGGTTATGCAGATTGAAATAGACTCGATCTCTCTGGATTCTCTCTCTTTTGAAAGAATTGAAGATTACTTGGGCCATGTGAAGGAATTTCAGTTGAAATTAGGTGAATGTGGAAAGGATTTTCCAAAAATAGATGGTCAACTCATAGCACCGATCTTGATAAATTTGAAGGTACTCTATGATGTGTTTGGTTTGACGTTCCGTCGTAGTTGAACTTCTGAAAAAAATGAAGGATTATTCCTTTGGTTCTTCTGTGGTTTGCTGATTAGGGCACATGAAGAATTTCTTGATGAAGGGAAACTTTAGGTCAAGCAACATGCCCATTTCCTCAAGGGAAAAGGTTGATAGAATTATAGTGTTACCCCCCATATTGCATGGGTCTCCACTTGCAGTTTTATCACATTCTCGGTAAGGGCTAAGGTTCTTAAATGGCATACCTCCTAGCATTCTGTTCTTGAGAGCTCATCATATGATGTTCAAAAGGAAGTTTCTAGATATTGACACACATCAAACAACAGCATATGATAAGTTTCCAGATCTGTGTGTAGAGACATTAAAGCTTATAGGAGGGATTTTGTGCATTATGCCCAGATTCATGGCAAATACCGTGGTAAAGACAAAAGTAAAAAATGTTCTCAGGCTCTCGGAAGTCGGGATGATGAATAGATTAGGTTGAGGGAGACGAATCCCCAGTACGACTAAGGCTGCACTACAGTGAGGTGGTCTCTCCATGGGCGTCCAAGCAACGAAAATGGAAGGGTCGGTTTCCAAAGTTCAAGCCGTAACGGAACCTTAACTTGCCTATATTCTGTCATTATCAGAATAGAGAAATAGGTGGGTCATGGTAATACTCGTGGAGCCATTCGCTGTTCTAGAAGGACGCAGATAATAACAGTGACAGAAATGATGAAGGACAAAATACAGATGATGCTCTTGAAGAATCTGTCAGACTTCACCATAAAGCGAAGCTTGAAGTAGAACATCTTCAATTGAATCTATCAGCTACTGGGTTTCTGCGAGTGCATCTTTCAAATCCACAGGAGAAACAAATTTGATTTGCTGTTTTCATCTGATCGGTTTTTCTTTTGTCGAAACTGAGTGATATGCGGGGGTCAAACCGTCAAAATTGTCGCGTTACACAATAACCAGGCAAAAATAACAACCGAAGTCTACCGACGTCGAGCATTCATTCTTTGTAAGAAGCAGACAGAGTGCGCTTGCCAAGGCCAGGTATTCTCTGGATGACATCTTGTTGCTATGTGCATCTTAGGAGGTTTTCTTGCACGCTTTGGTATGTGGAGCATCCTACGGATTTCTGGATCCCAATTTATTTTAGAGTGGGGCATCCCACCCTTTGAAGGATCGACTAGCATAAGGAAGGGCCCACTCATTATATTGTCGGCAAGAAATATTTAGCATGCTGCAGAGCATTTAATGCGGCTGCAGCAGGCTTGATGACCGTTGGATCTCGAGCAACTCAAGATCCAACAGTCATCAAGCCTGCTGCAGCCTCATTAAATGCTCTGCAACATGCTAAATATTGTTTGCCTATATTGTCCCTAATCGTGAAGCGTTCAGCCGTGGGAGTATTCCATCGCCGTTGGACATCACTTTGAATAAGCGTCCTTTTTTGGTGGGGCTACCACGCAATATATGGAGGCCCGTTGTTGCGTTTGTTCATGCACCATGGGGGATCGATGTAATTATTCGTATAATCAAACTTCCACTAAATAAGGAAGATGCCCATACTTCGGAAAACACAAAAGGATAACCACTTCACTATTATATTAATTATTTGACTTATCACGAGAGGTTGGTTAGAAGTAAATTGTTATTATTATTTTACTATTATATTAATTATTTTATTATTATTAGAAGTAAAATGTATCTTAACCATTTAATCTATTTTTGGAGAGTTTGTTAGGGAGTGTTACCAACTATTTTGTACAATAGTTGAACTTCTATTGAGCCGTCGGTTATTGAACATGATGCATATTCAATTCCAGAGTTCAAAGATTCAGTTTGTTCATAACTTAGCCTGTTTTGGCTAACCTTCTATTTTTTTGTTGCTGAAATGCCCATGCCCCAAGGGGTTTGTAATAAAGTGTGCTAGTAGGGGGGGGCTTGAGTGGCTCGGTTCCCTAAGACTTGATAGTTAAATAAGGTATTCAAAGAGTTTTTTTCCTTGTCGATTTTGCTTTGCCTTTAGCCGAGTAATAATCGATGAGTTTTTTTCCTACAACCTCCAAAGGTGGAATGCCTGAATTTGGCGGTTAGGCCTTGGGGGGTTGTTAGAGTCCAACTGTAAAATATGAACCTACTAGAGACTATTGGTGTGTTCTATGGTCATGTCCTAGGTCCCTAGGTGTGTTAAAACATTGTCTGAAAATTTTTTTAGCAGACGTGCTCGAGTTTTTATTTTTTATTTTTTGAATAATTAAAATTTTCAATTAGTTAAACATTTTTCCTATGGTTTAATTGAAAATTTCCAATTTGTAATGATTAAGTGGCTTGGGGGTGGATTTTGACAAAAGGGGCTCATTTTCTAAGCCAAGTTACCAATTTAACCCCTAAACCCACTTATCCTAAGTTTTTGATGATTATTTTGCACTTAATTAAATATTTTCTCAGAATTAATAAACAAGGAATATTTAATTAAAATAATCAAAAAACAATAAAATGGAGATAAATAAAAAACTCTCCAAAATAATCCAAATGGAATAAAGTAAAGAGCTAAATGACATGGCAAAGGGCATCTAAGAAAATTCCAATCATCACCTACCTCATCTGAGTCAAACTCAGAGCACTGCAAATGACTTGGCATTGGGATTTAGCTAGCTTGGGCGAATTGCTTTGATGGCATTTGTTTATTGGTTGATTGATGATAACAATGTGACAGGGTGGGCGCCTTTCCTAGGTGGAGGCCACCTCACCCCAATCACAACTACCATGATCCAGTATATCCTCAGATCAAGGCGTTGAGCTCTAGTTGGTTGGTGGGATGCGCCCTCTTGGCCTCTCCTTCATGCAATGCTCATTATCTCCTTGACTCTCTCCCATTTGTGTATAAATAAGAGGTCTCTTCTCCCCTTTTAGGGTGGATGATTTTTGCAGAGAACCTCTGGTGAAAAATATTGTAATGCTTGTTGCTTTCATGCAATTATTTGAATAAAGAAAGGCTTTGAAGGCTCATGTGGTGTGGTTCTTGGATGCATATGCTTTGGTGAATGAGGTGATACAATTTCAAAATTTTCTTTTGCTTTGCTAATTTGTGGTTATTGATCAATGCTTTAGAGGGCTTACATAAGCACATAAGAATAGATATTTGTAGTCTCAAGTTATCTATTTAGTAATTTACTTATTTACTCTTAGAGATCTAAAAGAGCATTGTCTTATTCAGTTGTATCTCATGCTTTTTTGATTTCAATTAGTAGATGGTACATGATCTAATACCCATTTTTGCAAGTGTATGAGTTCTTTGTTTGCAGATCACTCCACTCTACTGAGTAAAAGGTTGGGCTAGTTTGCATCTCCTTTTCTTGGAGCCATGTATAAAAATTCAACAACTATTTGCTAAGTGAGATCCAAGGTTGCTTCAAAGATTCAAGATCTAAGTGGTTCTACCTCTCTTATTCACATTTCAAATCAAATTTCAACTCTTAAATTTGTTACCGAGTAAGGTTTGGATCTCAAGTTTCCCATTCTTCTCCAAACCTTGTGCTCTCGTCTTTGCTTCTTGAGCTTGTTTCTTGTCTTTTTGCTGCTTGCTTCCCTCTCTTTGGCTGCCTTCTCTTTACTGCCTACTTGTCTCTTTTTTGGTTAACTGTCCCAAACTTCTTTTTGCTGCTCTTTCTCAATCTTTCGCTGCCCCTTACTTCCATTTTTGTTTGGCTGCCCCTTACTTTTGTTGCTGCTGCCCTCACCTCTGTTTGCTAGCCTCTTCTTAAGCTTGCTTTCGCTGTCCTCCTTGTAGCCTTTGTTCATCTTCTCGCCCTCCTTTCTTTGCTTCTTTGTAATGTTCCGTTTTTGAGAAATAGGGAATTGATCGAGGACCTTTAATATTGGGAGCATATTAGGACAATTATTCAGTCATCAGTATAGTAAAGAGGGTCATCAGAGTTATTATCATAAAGCATGCGGAGCATGCAGGGCTTATCTCTTAAGTATTAAAGTCAACATGAAATTAGAATTGCATGCATGCAAAAGTGAAGTGAAAACCCTAAAAGTGACATGCAAACCCTAAAAGCATATGATCATCTATTTAAGAAGGGTTATTGGACTAAAGAAGATATCTATTGTTATTGTTGATTGACTTTGGAGTTTCGAGCAGCAACACAACGTGCAGCTGCGGCAGTTGGGGTTTAAGACGGTGTCTTCAGCTAGCGAGGGTTCGACAGTGAGATATCTGCCCTAGTCTCTTATTGGGATAGATCATCCAGGTTTATCCATTGCATCCATCATATACTACAGTATTCAAAGATCCAACACATTCCCAAGGGTTATTAGCAGATCCACGTTTTGCAGCCGGAAGTAGCAGGGAAAACACAGAAGGATTCGCTGGGACCACAAAACCTAGTCTTTCCTTCGCATGTTAGCTTCCTCTTTCTCAGCAGGCCTATCCTACGGTATGCAGTGATTATTCGCCATCAGTTTGCTCACCTGGAGCAGCTATCAGCCAAACAGATCAGTTGGGGGCGTGAGCAGCAGAATTGCTAATCAATTCACTAGGGCACTTAGAGGCAGCCAAACCTCTGTATGAGCCAGGCCATCCCTCCGGCATCAGCAGACAGACAAGCTTAGAAAGTTTCATCCTGAATGAACCTCTCCTCCTACAAAAACGTCGCCTTTAGTCTAGAGGGTTTTTACGGTAATACGAGGCGAAAACACCGGAAGAAAAGAGCATTATTAGACCACCCATTCGGATCCTTATGCATGCAGCTATCTCTTGAGTCATTATCAGCCAGAATATCATTGGTAAGTGTTAATTTCTCTCTGCAAAACCCTAACCCTAATTCAGCGATATTCTCTAATGTTCTATGATAGTGTTGACTCGCACACTCAAATTTGCAAAAGAACTGTGCATGCAAACTCGCCATGCAAAATAACTGTGCATGCAAACCCTCCAGGCCATCTCTCCAGCATCAACAGACAGACAAGCTTAGAAAGTTTCAGCCCGAACGGACCTCTCCTCCTACAAAAACGTCACCTTCAGTTTGGAGGGTTTTTACGGTAATGTGGGGCGGTAACACCGGAAGAAAAGAGCATTATTAGACCACCCATCTGGATCCTTACGCATGCAGCTATCTCTTGAGGCATTATCAGCCAGAATATCAGTGGTAAGTGTTAATTTATCTCTGCAAAACCCTAACCCTAATTCAGCGATATTTTAGGGCATTTTTGCATGGCGAGTTTGCATGCACAGTTATTTTGCAAATTTGTATGAGATTGAGTGTGCGAGTCAACACTATCATAGAACATTAGAGAATATCAGTATTTGGGATACTAGAGTGGTATCAAAGCTATTTTGTTTGCCAGCTGTGGGCATGAAAATTGTAAATGAATTCAGAAGACCCATACAACATTACTTACTGGAGACAGAGGTTTAGAAACAATGATAGAGGAGAAGAGGAGTTAGAGGACGTAGAGTTGGGGGACAAAGAGTATCAGTTTGGAAAGGGAAAAGAAACCATGGCCGATGATGATAAAACAACTCTCAATAGTCTCATATCAGCCATAAAAGAACTCACTACTGGGCAAAAAGAAATGATGAGTACCTTCGGGCAAACGACAGAGGAAATTGGGCCCACCCAACACAGGCCCTTGTTTCCTAATAGTGATAGGGTATACACCAGTATTAGTGGGGAGCACTTACATACCAACATGCAGAGCCATCCCCGTATATACAACAAGCCTTCCCGACCTACCATGCCTCAATTCTTAGATAGTCCAGCTGCAGTGCCTCTAGCACAAGTAAAACTAGAAGAATCCATGAGTGCCTATCTCAGAGAGTATAGAGCTTTAGGAGATGACTTCCATTCAGCTATGACCTTCACTAACTTCTGCCACTTTAAAAGTAAGAACAAACCCAAAGCTTACAATAGGCCATTCACCCAGAACTATGAGTTACAGCGCACCGTAGGGAAACTGGCTATCCCTACCTTTGAGGGTACCCGGGGTGGCCCAGCTAGGAATTGGGTGCAGAAGTTGGATTCATACTTCCAGCTCAACCTTATGATTGAGACATATGCAATTAAATTGGCTACTTTGCATTTGAATGGAGAAGCCCATGAGTGGTGGTACCACGGGTTAGTGACACTGGGTCACAATACCATCACATTGTACCCAGATTTTACACAGAGGCTCATTGAGTGGTTTGATCAGAAGGACCCTGAGGTAAACTTTAGAGAGCTGGCACAACTCAAACAGACAGGTAGTGCAGATGCATTTATTTCAGAGTTTCAGAGGATAGCAACACATGATGAGGATGTGCATGAGGAGATAGCATTAGAGCCATCTTGTGGGTCTAGCGACACAAGCACATTCTCTAGTTGGATTGTGGACAAGCCGTGTGATGAGTTGGAGTTGGTACACTCTTCATCACCTACGGTAGGGGCCCAGACAGTTATGACAGGCGAAATACATGAAGTACAAGGCAATGAGCACAGCAGTCGAGACAGTGAGCAGTCACACATGGAGGTTAGGGAGAGTTTATACAGTCATGAGATAGAGCTTCTAGATGATAGTCACCGAAAGAAGATTGAACGTGTTAAAGAAAGCATTCTAGCAATGAAAGAGAGGACCAAGATACTTCAGAACACCATATTACAGCAAGATGTTGAGCTTACAGCCCTTCGAATTGTATGTGCCGTGTTAGTGGTCAGGTTTTCTAGTATTGAAGAGCAGTTGGATTACTTGATGGGGTAGCAAAAGAAACATACTATTGCATTTCAAAACAGTCTTCTTCATGAGTACATAGACAAGGCTTGCGGTAGCTTGAGTCCACATTTGCATAATGGCGGATGGTTTTTACAGGTTGGCCAGGATCGAGAAATTGGGCAGTATTATATGAGCATTCCAGTTGAAATCAGAAGGGCAGAATGTCAGCTTGGTAGGATTATTCCTTGTGATGGTGTTTATGGACAAGGTCCTTTTTGGGGGTTGGATGAGATTAAGGGTTGGTGTCCTATTGAGTGGGCGATTCTTGGGAAGACAATCCTAGCCAGGGGTATAGTCCCACAAGAGCCTTGGGATATTTGGGATGAAAGATGCACAAGTTTGCATTGGGATCCAGGTGGGAGATCTTATGAGGGATGGATACAATGTTTACTGATGGGGTTACTTGGGAGTCTACAGGATGCTCCTTGTTTCAATACTACGCAGGGTAGCGGTGGATGCATTTTGACCTCTGCAATTCTCAGATTGATTTGGGACCCCGGGATAACAGTGACTAGCAGTTTAGTGGTTGCTAGAGGATGCTTTCAGGAGGTCTCTTGTGATGGTACCTTGTTTACACCATGGTTAGTTACTCTACTTATAGGATGATTCTATGGGATATCTTGTGATGGTACCGTGCAGTGCAGTGCTTGGAGCAGAGGGTGCTACAAATCTCCTAGGATAATTTGGGACCCTCGGATCATCCTCGGATTCAGTTGGTTCAGTTTGATTGATTGTGGAGTTGCGTTGGCATTGCTCGAGGACAAGCAATCTTTGGCGAGGGAGGACTGTAATGTTTCGTTTTTGAGAAATAGGGAATTGACCGAGGACCTTTAATACCGGGAGCATATTAGGACAATTATTCAGTCATCAGTATAGTAAAGAGGGTCATCAGAGTTATTATCAAAAAGCATGCGGAGCATGCAGGCCTTATCTCTTAAGTATTAAAGTCAACATCAAATTAGAATTGCATGCATGCAAAAGTGAAGTGAAAACCCTAAAAGTGACATGCAAACCCTAAAAGCACATGATCATCTATTTAAGAAGGTTTATTGGACTAAAGAAGATATCTATTGTTATTGTTGATTGACTTTGGAGTTTCGAGCAGCAGCACAACGTGCAGCCACGACAGTTGGGGTTGGAGACGGTGTCTTTAGCTAGCGAGGGTTCGACAGTGAGGTATCTGCCCTAGTCTCTTATTGGGATAGATCATCCAGGTTTATCCATTGCATCCATCATATACTACAGTATTCGAAGATCCAACACATTCCGAAGGGTTATTAGCAGATCCACGTTTTGCAGTCGGAAGTAGCAGGGAAAACACAGAAGGATTCGTTGGGACCACAAAACCCAGTCTTTCCTCCGCATGTCAGCTTCCTCTTTCTTAGCAGGCCTATCCTACGGTATGCAGCGATTATCAGCCATCAGTTTGCTCACCTGGAGCAGCTATCAGCCAAACAGATCAGTTGGGGGCGTGAGCAGCAGAACTGCTAATCAGTTCGCTAGGGCACTTAGAGGCAGCCAAACCTCTGCATGTGCCAGGCCATCTCTCTGGCATCAGCAGACAGACAAGCTCAGAAAGTTTCAGCCCGAACGGACCTCTCCTCCTACAAAAACATCACCTTCAGTCTGGAGGGTTTTTACGATACTGCGGGGTGGTAACACTGGAGGAAAAGAGCATTATTAGACCACCCATCCGGATCCTTATGCATGCAGCTATCTCTTGAGTCATTATCAGCCAGACTATCAGTGGTAAGTGTTAATTTCTCTCTGCATAACCCTAACCCTAATTCAACTATATTTTAGGGCATTTTTGCATGGCGAGTTTGCATGCACAGTTATTTTGCAAATTTGTATGAGATTGAGTGTGCGAGTCAACACTATCATAGAACATTAGAGAATATCAGTATTTGGGATATTACATTCTTGCTTTCTTCTCTCACTTCCTAACTTCTTCCTTTGTTTTGCTTCTCCTCTTTCATCTTCCATTTTACTTCTAGTTCTTAGTTTAAACACTTAGCTAGTTTCACTTTAAAGTTTTATTTCTTAACTTCCATATATCTCATACTTGTTTCTTTTTGTCAATTTTCAAAGTTTATAGATCTTAGTTGCTAGTTCATACTTAGTTTATTTTTAGAACTTACTTTTAGATTTTTATTTTTTATTTTTCTTTTTTACTGACTCTTAACAAGTTAGTGTTCAAAGCTCTCATTTTCAGGAATACAAGAAGCTTCAACTCGAATCAAGAAAGCCCAAAGGCTAGAAGTAAACAAAGAGTAAAAAGACAAACTCCTTGAAAAACACTTCCCTCTTTCATTCCCCCATCTCATATTGTGCTTTCAAGGGAAGACAAAAACATCAAATCATTGTAATAATTAATGAAGAGCAAGTGGGATAAAGGCTCCCATACCCTACTTCCCCCATTTGTGGGAAGCCTATATCGTCCATTGTCTATTTTCGCACTTTACTTTACTTTATACCCGCACAATAAATTGTTAGAGTAGAATAGAAAATGTTAGCTTCATCTTTTCAAAAAGTTTGTTGGATCTCAGTTTGCTAGTGTAGTTTTGCTTCACTTTTCAAGTATTTTTATCTCATATAAATTGTTAAAAAGAACTCAAAGTCTCTTGAATCTCACTGAAAAGTGGATCAAGAGCACTCTCTATCGGAGAGGTTTTGCTTTTTGTCTTAGATTAGATTTCCCATTTTCATATAAATTGCTAAATAAAAAGAACATAAAATCTCTTGAATCTCACCGAAAGGTGGATCAAGAGTGCTCTCTGTCGGAGAGTTTGTTGTTTAATTTTCAGTTCATTTACCTTAGCATTTTTTACCATTTCCATAAATCTCTTGAATCTTGCCATAAGGCGGATCAAGAGTGCTCTCTGTCGGAAAGTTTTTCGATGGTTTTTGTTCACAACATTTAATAAAATTGGAATTTACATTTACTACACTGTGTATGCTCTACCCACTTGTGGGATACCCAGAAGTAGTTGTAGATTCATTAAACCTTCACATTTTAATCCACTTCAATCATAAATAAAACACTCTCCCAAGAAAACCAACGAAAATTCGGCGTTGATCGCCAATAATTGAAATTGGGCAAATTCTGCACGGGAACATGAGAACCACTGTACCGAGACCTTGAAAGCACAGTTAGACTACATCCTTGTTAGTGTAGTGTTGAACACCACTTTAGAGACTTTGGATATCCCACATGTTCTTGTACGGAACCACTTAGACTATTATCCGGACATATCTCCATTACCGAAAGGTATATCTTGGAGATCCCATTCCCTTTTAATAATCAACTTCACCCCTAAAATTTACAATAAAATTTACCAAGAACACTTGCAAAAAGTTCTCAGGCACACCCAAGATTTGTATCAAGCATCCCAAGCACTACATTGACTCCATTTGACACTTGTCTTATCAATTATTTATTTGCTTATTATCTATCTGGAGCACTTGTTTTATCTATTTAATTCATATCATGCTATGGATGTTTTACTTTTAAATTGTCATTAACAAGTGGTTGTGCATCTTTAATTATCTTGCAAGTACATACTTGGATCATTAAACTATTATTGTAAATCTCTTTAAAAAACTCCTAGAAAACACCCATCCTCTGTTAGTTTTTCAACATTTAAGCTAGCATTATGTTAGGACCTTTTCACTGAGAGAATAACAAGCACAGTAATAACATAAGCACATCACAAGAGACAAGAGACAGAAAGAGTTTTGATCGGGGAAACCATAAATGGAGAAAACCCCGCAACTTCCTCTAAGATAGTATCACCACAAGATGTTAAACCCCAAAACAGTAAGATGCACTCCCAACAGCAGTAGCTTTCTTCTTCCCAAAGTATTTCCTTCTCCACTAGTGCGCCACACTTGAGAGAGCAAGTGATGTATTTCACAAGTGATAAATAGAGAGACTCTCACTCTCTATTTATATTCATCCGTTCACTTGAATTGCATTTTCACACATAGGCTCAACCTAACAATTACTTCTCGAGCCTACACCTTAATTAGTGTATAATAACTCAAGTGCCTCGAAACTGTGGGGACTTACCTAATGACTTGATATGACTTGTTTACATTATTAATCTTCCCGATCAGAACATCGAGGTATGATCACATGACTCAAATACATAATAGGAACATCCCGGAATAAACATCGGGTTACAATACATAAGATACATAGAAGAATACATTCCGAAGTTACATATACATCAACACTCCCTCTTAACTAGGAAGGTATTCTTTCGACACAATTTTCAGCACTGGTCTTCTTCTCTGCATCAACTGGATCATCTTCGTCTTCAAGTCATCTTCATCTTCAAGTCATCTGCATCTTCAAGTCATCTGGATCTAGATCATCTCTCGATCTGGATCATCATAGAACTGGATCACTGGATCTGGATCATCACTCGATCTGGATCATCATCACTGGACTGGATCTGGATCATCTTTCGATCTGGATCATCACTGCTGGATCTGGATCATCCCTCGATCTGGATCTCTCGGAGTCATCATAACTGGATCTGGATCATAACTCGATCTGGATCATCACTGCTGGATCTGGATCATCCCTCGATCTGGATCTCTCGGAGTCATCATAACTGGATCTGGATCATAACTCGATCTGGATCATCTCTGGTCATCATCATGTGTGTAATATCACGTCATAGGAAGTTCTACAGAGCCAGCCCTTTTTCATGCTAGTTGTAGGCCTAGCCCACGGTAGGTCTTTGGTAGCCCTTATATCTGACCTGCTCGTCAGAAAGGCATGCCCAACACTTACATCTGATCATGTAGTAAACTACAATCACATCAGAAAGGCCCAGCACTCACATTCACTAGCATGATAGGACATCACATCACTAACATCTGTGAAATGGCTCTGCACTTATATTTGACCTACTCGTCAGAATGGCACAGTACTCACATCCATCTAGGCTGGAACACATCCTGCTCACAATGATGGAAGAGTTTTGTACTTCCATCCAGGCTGGAACCACATCCGCTCACAATGATGAAAGAACTCTGTTCTTCTCACCCAGGCTGGACCACATCCGCTCACAATGATGGAAGATTTCCTCACTTTCATCCAGGTTGGAACCACATCCGCTCACAATGATGAAAGAACTCTGTTCTTTTCACCCAGGCTGGAACCACATCCGCTCACAATGATGAAAGATTTGTGCACTCACATCTGACCTGGTAGGAACTGAATCCTACACCCTCGTCAGAATGGCCCCCAGTCCCTGACTGAGCTACCTGGTAACGGACCAGGCACCTCCACTCTCCCTGAGAGTGGCAGTTGCCCTTACATCTGTCCTACTCGACAGAATGGCCAACACTCACATCTGTCATGGGAGGAACTTAATCCTTTAGCCATGACCAGAATGGCTCAGCCCTTACATCTGACCTGCTCGTCAGAATGGCTCTCTCAGTCCCTGACTGAGTGTTCCTGGTAACTGACCAGGTGCCTCCATCCCCAGAATGGCAGTCAGCACTCATATCTGACATGGAAGGAACCAATCCTCTCACCATGACAGAATGGCTCAACCCTTATATCTGACCATGGAAGGAACCAATCCTCTCACCATGTCAGAATGGCTATGGGTCTCATCACTTTCTCTTGGAAGGAACCTCGCTCTGGAGAACACCAAGTCTCTCTCTGAAGTACTCGAACTTCAGCCTAGCCAATGGCTTCGTCAATACATCAGCTATCTGTTCCTCCGTCGCAACATACTGGAGCTTCACTGCTCCTCTCTGCACCATATCCCTGATATAGTGATACTTGATCTCGATATGCTTCGACTTGTCATGGAACACTGGATTCTCTGAAAACTTCACGCAACTCTGGTTGTCACAATGTATACAAGTAGCATCCAACTGGAGATCAAATATATCAGATAGTAGCTTCCGCAGCCATACTGCCTCACAACTAGCTGAATAAGGCGCGACGTACTCTGCTTCAGCTATACTCAGTGTCACACAGGATTGCTTCCTGCTAAACCAAGAGATCACACCTGATCCCATACTGAAGCAACATCCTGAAGTACTATTCCTGTCAATGGCACTGCCTGCCCAATCTGAATCAACATAGCC
>LPNX010767532.1:286173-296386 GCA_001517045.1 Pseudotsuga menziesii | reverse complement strand
GAAGCTCCCGGAACAGGAAGCCCTAATTTTCAATTTCTTCTGCAGAAATGCCTGTTACTGTTTCTGTGATATCTCCGAAATTACTGCTCCTCTGTGTCTGAAATTTCGTACTGAGGTAACCTCGCATGTCCTTGATCCAACACCTCAGGTTTCATCAGAATTGGTTTCCCCATTTGGGATTTATGATCCTTTTCCCAAGGTGACCTGTTACAGGACTGTTGAGAACAACGAAGTTGTACGGCATGCCACGTGTCACTGGTTCATCTTCTGAGTCTGATATTTGGACCACTGAAAGTACAGTCCGTTCCCTTTCTGTAACATCTTCATAAATTCCATTTGGACCTCTGTAGCCCAAGATATTGCAATTCTTCCCAGGTGTCCTGTTTATGGATGATTTCTGGAAGAGGCTGGAACCCTAACTTTGAGAGATCTTATCTCCTAGAATATAGCGAATCTGAGGCTAATTTTTGGACACAGTGTTCATCAGGATTTTATATTCGGCCTCTGCAATTTTCAGCTTTTGAGACTTCTCCAATCTCGGAATATAGTGACTGTACCAAAACTTAGCAGTTTTAGTATTTAGGGTTTCTCCTAGCTCAGGGTCAAACTAGGGTTTGACTTTCCCGGAGTTTCACCCAACCAAATTTTTTGATCCAGGTCTCTAAACTTAGGTTTTGATGAGGAGAACAATCCTATGCTGGTCTCACTCAAAAAATCCTCTTCTGTAGAAAGCCCTAATTTCCACATCGAAACTGAAAATGCTTGAAATTGAATTCCGCATCGACAGAAAGATGCACCCTTCAATGGAGAGTCATCCTAGCATACTTTTGCTGAAAATCTGTGGAGGAAGATCCACAAAATAGGAAGCCCTAGTTCCTGTAGCTGCACAGTCTCTTCTTCTCAGGTTAGCTCTGATACCATGTTAGTTTTTCAACATTTAAGCTAGCATTATGTTAGAATCTTTTCACTGAGAGAATAACAAGCACAGTAATAACATAAGCACATCACAAGAGACAAGAGACACACAGAGTTTTGATCGGGGAAACCATAAATGGAGAAAACCCCGCAACTTCCTCTAAGATAGTATCACCACAAGATGTAAAACCCCAAAACAGTAAGATGCACTCCCAACAGCAGTAGCCTTCTTCTTCCCAGAGTATTTCCTTCTCCACTAGTGCGCCACACTTGAGAGAGCAAGTGATGTATTTCACAAGTGATAAATAGAGAGACTCTCACTCTCTATTTATATTCATCCGTTCACTTGAATTGCATTTTCACACGTAGGCTCAACCTAACAATTACTACTCGAGCCTACACCTTAATTAGTGTATAATAACTCAAGTGCCCCGAAACTGTGGGGACTTACCTAATGACTTGATATGACTTGTTTACATTATTAATCTTCCCGATCGGAACATCGGGGTATGATCACATGACTCAAATACATAATAGGAACATCCCGGAATAAACATCGGGTTACAATACATAAGATACATAGAAGAATACATTCCGAAGTTACATATACATCAACATCCTCATCATACACCAAAAAACATTTAAAAATAAAAGAGCCTTAGAAACTCTTTGTAGGGTATACCCCCCTTGGCTTCATTAGGAGTTTGCGTAAATGAAGGAGTCGAGATGAGGTGATAGCACTTGACTCTTTGCTTGCCCCTAAGGCCACACCTTTCTCACTTGGGAAACAACTTTGGAAAGATTTCTGTTGATAGTGTGCACATCGACGAACAACAACGAGGTTGAGGAAAATGAGGTTGTTGGTTACCTCATGCATTGTGCTTATGGTATTGACCATCTCTTAAAAAAAGAGTTTGTTAGGGGTTGGTTAGAGTTTAGTGGAGTTATTCATTGTTTACTCCACCCTACGCTAGATTTTAGTGATTTATGATTTTTTTTAATTGTAAGTGGTTGAGAAGCTTAAATCTATATAAGGCTTTGCTCTCTTCTTCATAGGGCATGGTTGGATTATGAGATCTTTTTTTCCTTGAAGCCTAATTGTCATGTCTTTATAGAGCAATTGAAGTATAGGGGTTTTCTTCTCCATTTGTAAGTGGTTTTTGGTTGTTATCTTTTAATGTTGTGAAATGGTATGCGGGATTGCTAGAACATGTAATTAGGGCCATAGAAGGATATTGTTTGTTTGTTTTTCTAGTCTTATTCAAATTGATTAGGATCTTTATTTGAAATAATAGAAAGCACAACAAAATATCCAAGATGCATAAGATAGAGCAGATACACAAGACACAAACATTTTCCTCGTGGAAACAATAAAGGAGAAAACCCCGCAAAGTTCCTCAGAATAGTTCCGTCACTAATACAATATCACAAGCTGAAAAAACCCAAGTATGAGAAGTCTTCTGCAACTCCCTCTCTCTCCTTGTTCTTCTCTCTCTCCCCATGTGAACTTGAGTGAGTGAGTGTGTCTAAATGAGGGAGGGCGCCTCCCTATTTATACACATCAAGTGACTGACCTAATCACTTGACTGGGCCGACCTCTTACTCTAGTAGGGCCGACTTCATCTAGGGATACTCCAAAAATACATTTCACTATATTAGTCTGGGGACTACTTCCCCAACTTACACCGGAGGTTGTACCTCGAGGACCATAGACAATAATGACATCCCGAAAGGAGGGAAACACATCTTCGATGGGGTTACAACAATATACAATGATAATATACATCTGAATATCTTCCTAAGTTACAAATACAACAACACTCCCTCTTAAATAGGAAGGTATTCTCTCACCACAATCATCAACACATTTGGTCACGTCAACATAAGGGAGTCATCATCATCGCTACTGCCATTCAATACTAAACTATACAATAGTCAAGATAAACACCAAGATCTATTCCAACAATATCTAAGATAATCATCAAGATCTATATCAATATCACATCAAGATATATGCCAAGATAACCATCACCATAGCCTCCATAACATATTCAATGACTTCAAAGAGATATACCAATATATAGGCTCACATACTAAGATCAAATATGAACTCTATCCATGAGAGACATGTGCCATTGCAAGAGAAACCCAAAAGCATGAACAATACCTTTTCGAAGGTCACACGATGAAGAAATAATAGACAAACCAAAATAAACTCTAGATCATTTCATCACATAGGCCTTGCAACAAGCCTTCCAACTAGCCAAGAATTTTGTTATTCTGATTCCGTATGAGAAAGTTATGCCAATTTTAGTGAATCTCTTCAATCCCCAAAGATGCCCAAAAGTTTCTCCTCCATAAAGTTTCACACTTTTCTCCAAGAGTTGCGAAATACCAAAGAGAACTCTGATTGATGAATAAATGAAAGGTTTTATCTTCTATTTATACACAATTTCAATTTTTATTTGACTATGCAAACATGTATATAACAAATTAATAATTAATTAAAGTAATTGCTTTTTGTTTGGTCGACTGACCCAAAAGATGAGGTAAATTTGTCTTGACAACTTTAAAAATTAAAATCTCTTCAACCGTGAGGGGTTAGGAGATGCTCCACATATCACCAGAAAGGGCTTGACGATGACTATTTCCCTATGATGGGTTTACTTGGTCTTTTACCCTTCTTTTCTTCAATTTGTGCAGGACATCAGAAATTGACTTGATAACTATTTGAATGTTTCTTCAAGCATTTATAAGAGTTTTAAGGCCATGCACAAGGGTTTCATTATCATATGGATTCATTATCATCAAGTAAGAGGGATATTTTGAGGGCTATGTGGGTTCTATCATAATAAGTCACCATCAAGGATATCAAAGATATATTGCCATGTCCAAGGGCTTCATGACCACATCAAGATCATCATCATGACCATTATTATCAAGGATACAAGGACATCATCATTATAATAAACCAATACCATGTCCATCAAGTGGTCCACATGCCATGTGTGTGGGTTCAAGAACTTTTACAACTAAGTGCAATGGGCTTCAAGCTCCACAAAGAGCATCATCAACCATGTAGTCATCATTAAGCATGTAGTCATCGTCAAGCATGCAGTGGCTCCAAGGACTGGCAAACCACATATTTTGTGGGTTCCAAGAACTTATTCAAAGGTAAAGTTACCATATATCATCATGGCATCAAGATCAAGCAATGTCTTCGTCATGTATCTCTTGAAGCATGCCATCTTTAATGATATTTTCAAGGTACGATGACGTCATGAGAACAACATATCCCATGCAAGTATAATGGCTTCACCTTTGCATTAGAGGTTTCATCATGGTAACCATGAGTAAGGTCTTCAAATGATACAAGTGCTTCAAAGCCACTTCAACAAGGTTATGAGCTTATGAAGGACTTCATCAAGTTCAAGCAATAGCACTCCATGGGTGTGGGTTCCATGACCCAAAGACATTATCATCAACGATATGGACCAAGCTTTATCATGTGCAAGGGTGTAAGGGCACGAATCAACGGTGTATGGGCTTGAAGGACCAAACTACCACAACAACACCCAATCAAGAGACCACAATAAGTACAAGCGACCACATAGACCATCAACCAAACTACAACTAGGAGCAAGGGATACATTAATGGACTCAAATGGGACCAAGATACATCTTAGGAATACTTGAAACAGTAAAACACTGTTTTTACGGGAAAACTCAATGTAAATAACGTAAGTGGTCCATAAATGGATCAATAGTAAATATAATTGATAAAATGATAGGTAAGATGGTGAATATACAATTGTTGGGCTGCTTTTATAATATTTGGGCATTGTCTATTAGAGGGGACGCATCCTCTCATTAATTATTAATTCTACTTGTATTTAGTATTTATGTGTTTATTAATTAGTTGTTACATTGCCTTCCCCTTAAGGGAAGTGTTATCACCAACCTTGTAGCTGCCTATGCAAGATGGATCCAGGACGGATGGTAGAGGAGCAAGCAACTAAGGAGGTGGAACCAACACTGCCTAGACTCCCAAATGGATGGTTGTCACGTCAATCAAGGCAGTCTTCGCTTTATGTTATCTAAGTCCAAGACAACAACGGGGGAGACCCGGATCTGCTCCCGACAGGAGAGATCAGACCTAGACACCAGAACAAATCAAAAGCACTTTGAGGTACGTAAGGTGTAAGGTGTTCAGAAACTCTAGATCTACAATAGGATTTAGTAGATGGATCAAGACCTTAGCAATGTATTGGCTGATCCAAAGCAGTGATTGGATGACTTTTGGGGAAATGGTTAGATCTAGGGTTTTGGTACTAGCAACTAAAGAAGATGATCTCTGCCTTGGGAAACGTAACCGAGGCAGGATGGGCAGGAAAATAGTCGGGACTATCTAGTACCTGGCTGACAGACTCAATGAAGAAGGCGAACAGGTGTGATTGTCTGAGTCATGAAGGAACATCCAATTTCAAGGGGAAGAGATCAATTCAGGGCTAGCGCTAAGGATGGGAGATCAATGCTTTTTGTGCATTGGGCAATGGAGTCAGCACACACCCAGCGTTGAGGGTAAACCCACCTAGGGTAGACCTTGATCTGTGGACCCAGATAAGTGTTTTGGTCCAGATGGCTCAGTTTGGGCAGAAATTCAGTCAAGGAAGGCTAGTGCTAGGGTTGGAGAAGACAGATATGTAGATCTGAGGCCACCAGTAGACAATCAGCTCAGCGTTGAAGGTGAAATGGGACCAGGAGCGGTTGATCTACACACTTGGTTCAGAGAAATTTGGAAAAACTTAGATCGTGAAAAAGTCAAAGTTGATGATTGAGGATGAGAGGGTGAAAAACTGATTTCTTCAGATCTAGGGCAAGGAGGCTGAATCTAGCTCAGCGTTAGGTGTGTTTTGGAGTGCTCAGGACCTGATCTATCAGCCTAGCTTGTCAGATTTCGGAAACAGTAAACTCTGGAAAGGTCCAGTTTTCAGTGATGGCGCTAGGGCTATTTTCAGTCTAAAACTTAGATCTAGGTCACACTGTCATGAATTTGGACAGCGTTGGGGGTGATTTGGACTGTGTGGGACCCGATCTATCAGTTTGTGAAGTCAGAAATCAGAAAAAGTCAAAACCCTAGCAGGTCAAATTTTCAGTGGGGGCGCTATGTAGTTTTCAGACCAAAATTCAGATCTACGTCAAACCAGCAGGAATTTGACTAGCGTTGCAGTAGATTCAGTGAAGGTGAGGCCTGATCTATGAAACCCAGCAGTGGTTTGGCCAAAGATCGGACATTTCCCGGATTTAGTATTTTTTAAGGGTTTTTTAGTATTTTAAGAATTTTCAGAAAAATGGAAGGAAAATAGGTACAATGCATTCAGATTTGTTAAAGAGAAGAAAATTACCCTTTGGATTGAACCTGGAAATGCTTGTAGAAGTCTTAATAGTGATGATCCTTGCTACCCCGATCAATTCTGGAAGATCCAAGTGATTTCTATGATGGATGTAAGCTCCAAGCCACCAATGCGCCACCTACCCTACATGAGCAAACGTCAACAATATCAGATTTGCTAAGACAAGATAAAGAAACCAAATGCTATAGGAAAGTAAAAAGAAGTAATCATAGATCACAATGACACTAATGAAAACGCCCTGATCCAAGACGAAGATAACCTAATGAGTTGTTGTCCCCCTGCAAAAACACTCCAGCCAAAACGCCCTCCTGTAGACAAGACAATGATAGCGGAAAAATATAGATCTCACATGAATTTCCACAATGCTCGAAAGCAGAAGACTATCCAATCACCATTTGAGAACATCAGATGCAAAGCAGATCCAGAAAATATCCACGGAAAAATCTTTCTATTATTCAGATTCAAGAGCCAAAGACCCCTTACAAATGAGACGCTCTCTCCTTTAAATAGAAATGAGAGAACCACAATCATAACCGAATCCTAACCACTTTCAAAACGAGTGGCTAAGATTAAAAGATAAAATGTTCTAATCAATGGTTGAGATGAGCTCAACATACAATACATGGATCAAGATAACCATAAAGTACCAAAGTGGATTAAATCACCCATAAAGAGGGTACCCCACTCAACAAGAAATAAATGAAGCACATGGTGGGTCCATGGAGTGTTGACTAACTCCCTCTGGGTGTCTCCATGGCACAATAAAATAATATAATATTTTAATCGTTTGACTTTGTGCCTCCTTGAGGAAATCGTGAGCCTCCCAAAAGCTCCAGAAAATAATACAAAAATGCCCAAAAAAATAGGTGTGGGCCCAATCAGGTGCTGCAACTGCTGGAGAAGGTGTGGAGGACATCACTCTCATCATTATGACTCATCCCATGTCATTTCCTTGCCTCAGTAGCCTAAATCGATTTCTTCAATAGCCATTTAATCATTTTTTAATCTGCCTCGGGAAACGTGAACCTACCAAAACATCCTCCTAAGGTGCCTGCGTTGTCAAACTGAGCTCACTAGGCTTGTTGGGATGGGGGTACTATGGTACAAACTAGTGGCTACACCCCCTATGCCCATACAACGCCCTAGGAGATCCAACAGAAACATCTCCCTGCTCAAACATATCAACCTGTGAAGAAAAACTGCATCAGAAAGGCAGAATGAGCTTGATCATATCTGCAAGTGCCCGGAACTGGGAATAAACTGTCTCATTAGACTCAGAGAGTCCCAATCCATCTAGGGTATATACTCATACCCCTCACAAGTCTCTACCTGATCGTCAACCATATCCAATAAACAATATAACCATCTGTAAATGATCAGACACCAATAATAACTCAGACTATCATCCATCTGCTGCAAGTGTTATAAGGCTAAGACATGCTCTACAACTCATTCAAGCAACAATCACAACAAGTAGCAGTCATTTCATTGGCGGTACATCAACAAATACATATATAAGGCTTTATTTATTATTACTCAGACTAGACTTTCAGGACTATACTCACTTCATAGTTGTAGTCAATTTGCTAGTGAAGGGTGAAGGATGAAATTGACAAGGCTAAGGAAAAGGATGACTTCCTACTTAACATCATGACACTTTGGATATGGAAGGGGAATACTCACTATAACCAATGTCGGACAAACAACAACACAGGGAATGGCAGTGCCTCACAAATGGTTGAGTTGTTTAGAGAGTGCTTATTCAACTTAGGCATCATGACTACATCAAGCTTGATCCAGTTTCATTAGGATCATCAATTTTATTTCCATGGCCTTTTTGGCCTATATGACCCTTTGGGATTTCACCAATGCTTACAAGCACAACTAATCGCAGCTTTCATCCGGGACATATTTATATTTATAAGGGCAACAATATTTGGATATAGCATATTTTTAACCATTGCTTTTTTGGACCTTTTCTTATACCCTTCAAGGGGTATTTTAGCATTTCATTGCTCTTGCCCTTTTTCACATATGTTAAGAAACACAGTTTTAGCATTTTCATTTTCCATGGGCGCATATATAATATTTCCAATACAAGTAGTACATGAGCTTTCAGTTTTAGCCAACAACATCTCAAGTGTCCAGGGGGAGTTCTGCACAATGCCAAACATCGGGACAACCGACCAGAATGATTTAGGCATACAATCCAGCTCACCAAAGGCAAGTTCTGTCACCAACTCAGAGCCAAGACACAATATAAATAGGGAGGCTTGTCCAACAAAGGTTCTAGCGGGGAAAGGTCCTCCACGCCATAAGTCAAGAAGTCAGTCGGGTTGAAAACTAAACTGGAAGGTAATGGATGGGTGGAGATAGTGAATGATGAAGCCAACACTAACAAGCCAAAACAGTGGTGGAAATGACTACCTCTATTCTCCTTAAGGAGGTTAAAACCAATGAGTATAGATCAGGAACTTCAAAGTCAGAGTAGGGACATAAATACATAAATACAAATACATCCAAGTCCATATAATTATGACCGCCAGATCATGACACCACATGTTAATACATGCCACCAAAATGAGTATAAGAGCAATGATAACCATAACACAATATAAAAAGCTGAGCCATAATCATGCAATATAATCCATCTGAAACATCATCTGTCCAATGAGAAAGCACTGATATAAAACTGGGCATCAATAACTACTCTGTAATGACCAAATGGCTACATCGGTCCTCAGATCTGAGTATCCTGAGACTCAGTCCTGACATGGGAGAGTACAATAGTCCACTAATTCGGCAAAACTGCTCATCTTAGCATCTAATATGTAAGAGATCTGGCTGAAAAATGTACTGTCTCTGAAAAATAGAATATGGTAGCCTGGCTACTATATATGTGATAACATGAAGCTTTGTCCTCAAAGCTTTATTGAAGGAAAGGGTAATGTCTGATTTTTTTTCTTAAACCGTTATCTATGGATCCTTTCTTTTAGTATTTGCGACACTTGATGAAATGAGACGATACGAGTTACGAATTCCAAAAGAGAATTGTCGCATCGTCTCTAATGTGGTCCATCCGAGATCTATTTTTATCGGAGCTACTTGATCGCTTTGTGGGATGGGTCTTCTCGTTTGTTGTTTAGTATTTGGATTTGATGTTCTTGCTTGTTTGACAACATAACTCTCCGGTGTATGTTCATTTTGATCCTGTCGTTGGTCAAAATGACGTTTATAATTGGGGTGTCGATAAGGAGTTCTTGTTGTTTGTTCTTCTGCTGTATTGACTTCTTTTTTATCGTTGATGATGACTAAATTTACTTCCTCAACTTGACTTTGCTTTTCGGAAAGTCTGGATGCTTCTTTTTGGATTTGCGCTACTTTGTTCTCCAGTAGATTGTTTTTACTCTGAATCTTCTCGAACCTTTTGTCTTGTGACTTTTTGTCATTAGAGGAAATTTGGGGTCTAAAATGGGCCATATAAGAAAACGTGCTAAAATAAGTTTTTGTGAGTTGGAATTCAAGAACCAATAGAATTTCAATAAAATAAGTCAACCATAATGGTTGAATTGACATATTTGTCATTAAAAAAAACTACTTTTTTTGTTCGTATTTTCGACATATCTCATTGTGTTTTTACTCAAATTTCGATCGGGAGAGCTCGTTGGATGCGGAATTTGATTCCGCATCCAACGAGTACCCACACTGGATACTTTTGACGGACCCCGCTACCCCAAAAACAAGAAATACCTGAAAAAACGTGATGATGATCGTTGGATGCGGAATTTGATTCTGCATCCAACGAGTACCCACACTGGATACTTTTGACGGACCCCGCTACCCCAAAAACAAGAAATACCTGAAAAAACGTGATGATGATCGTT
>LPNX010767532.1:259550-285912 GCA_001517045.1 Pseudotsuga menziesii | reverse complement strand
CCTCCAAAATTAATCAATATTATTTTATTATTTTAACTA
The DNA here is from genome assembly GCA_001517045.1 of Pseudotsuga menziesii. Taxonomy (NCBI): domain Eukaryota; kingdom Viridiplantae; phylum Streptophyta; class Pinopsida; order Pinales; family Pinaceae; genus Pseudotsuga; species Pseudotsuga menziesii. The sequence goes on along the minus strand of LPNX010767532.1, from coordinate 285,873 downwards.
TTATTTTATTATTTTCCTTAGGAGGCCCATTTTAGACCCCAAAATTCCTCTAATGCCTCTTTTAACTTCTCGATTTGTTCCTATAGTTCTTGATTAAGATTATTTAGGTGATGGTTTTCTTCTTGCTTTTCTAGAATTCTTCTTTCTAGGTCTTTATTGGACTGTTCCTTCTTGGGATTATGTTTCAGTTTTTCAATCTTCGTAATTAATGTTTTGTTATGATTTCGTAGTCGAAAAAGTTCTTCAGTATTGCTTGATAACACATTGTAAATTTTTTTAATTTCCAACTTATGTGTCTTCTTAATGTCATGATACTGTTGTTGGAGTTTTTCCTTCTGTTTTCTGATGTTGACATAACTCGAATTCTTGATTTTCTTGCTTTCTCTGGACGCGCTCCAACTCATTATCTTTGTCCATGATGAGTTTGTTTAAAAGCTTCATTTCTTCTTCAAACTTTTCATATCATCCATAGTTGGTTCTTCATTTGTAGTTTGCGATAAAGACTATCACTGAAAATTCCTGCAGTGTTATTTTCTTCTTCTCATGGAAGAAGGTGATGCACTTCTTTTTTGTATTGACAGAGAATGTTCCTAGTGTTTCCTACCGGCTATAACCCAACATTATGTCGATGAGCTGGTTGCCTATAGTTGTGACGGTGAATTGAGCTGCAAGATGATAATCATCGATTTGTAATGGTAATTCTATTTGATCTTCGTTTGACTCATTCTTCATTGATTCTTGAACTTGTACTTGATTTGCGACATCGATGCTTATAAAATTTTCCTTGTTGGCTGGACAAATAGCGATGACAATTGGACTTTCATCAAATATCCCATAAACTTTCAGCATCACCATCGACACTTTCGTCGGAACCTTGAAAAATCTTCTTTCTGCTTTAGTAAAATCCGCCATGGTTTTGGTCCGTGTATGTGGAGATGTGTATTTGGACCCTATTTTTCCATATGGATAGTTTAAGGACACTTAAAACCTTTGGTAGATTTGATGAGCTAATAATAACTATAATAATAATTATTATTAGGATTATTGAATAGGAAAAATAAAAAATAGAATATAATATTTAGATATATTTTTATAAATTTCCAATTTTAAAGTTCAATAAAATAAATATTAATATAATAAAAATTATATAATATCTGAATTTTTTATTAAACGGAGGGAGGGAGGGCTGCACGTGGAGCAAGGACGGAGTTGCAGTGGGAAACGAGTGGGGATTGCGGCGGATTGGCAGGCAACACAGAAGGTAGTGGAAGGGAGTGGAAGGAGGCTGGCGACAAGGGAAGCATGGAGTAACAACACGTGGGGAAAGCGAAACGTAGAGATGGAGGTTGAGCGCGGGTGGTTGCTGGAGGTGAAGGATGGAGGATGGCGTGTGGTTGGAGGTATAGGTGGGAGCAAAGGAGTGGGCGTAATGGAGAATGGAGGTGGAGACCGTAGGTGGTGGCGATCGGGAGGCGGGAGGACGTGAAGGTGGACTGCGCAGATGAGTGCGGGTGGGAGGAAGGGGCGTGATGGTGAAGGTGTGGATGCAGTAATGACAGGACTATGTGGGGAATGCGGAAGATGAACAGTGCGAGGGAATTGAGGGAAGATGTGGGGAAAATGAATAGGGAATGCATGGAAGGAGAGCGTGCTGAGGAGGGAGAAATGGGGGAGAGGATGAGTGTTGTGGCCAATGACTTAGTGCCAGTCAAAGATTGATAAATCAGAGAAACTTTGAGAGTATTGGATAAAAACCAGAGTCAGTGAGGCTCAAGGAATGGCTAGCTCTAATACCACTGAAACAGTAAAATACTACTTTTACGGGAAAACCCAATGTAAATAATGTAAGTGGTCCATAAATGGATCAATAGTAAATATAATTGATAAGATGATAGGTAAGATGGTGAATATACAATTGTTGGCCCGCTTTTATAATCGCTGGGGCATTGTCTATTTGAGGGGACACATCCTCTCATTAATTATTAATCCTACTTGTATTTAGTGTTTATGTATTTATTAATTAGTTGGTACAATACTCTACCAAGTCAGTGGGTAACTAGGGCTTTTGCCCTTGTCCCAAGGCCTCCAAGGGCTGCCAGTTTGGGCTTGGACAACCACAAAAGGACTCCTTTGACTCTGACAGCTATACAAATAACACACTCAAACCCTTGACTCTCAGGGGCTCCACAGGGGGCACCAAGACCAATACAACGACAGCCTCCACCAAGCGCTGTTGGCATCAATGACGAGGTGCTGTTGGCATCAATGACAACTTAATCAACAGCATTCTCCAAGTCAAGTCTGGTGACTTTGCTATGCATATCTTACACAAGTGGTGCATGTTAAACATTTTGATGTCATGCTTCACTAGCATAGGTACTTCTCAACCCTATTAATCATAATCACAGATATACATGGCATTGGACAGAAAAACAATTTATTAGAACTTAAGCCCTTTTAGGAGCAGTGGTGGCTGCAACAAACCTAGCTATCTACAACTTATTGCTATTATCAAGTTCCAAACTAGTAGTACACCAATTAAACTGCCAGTTTCATGTAAGCAATTCACACCTTTTCCTACTTTACCACTAGTCGCCTTTCTTCATATAACTGGCCACCTCAACACGACCGATAATATTTATCATATGTGTGATGCTATCATATATTTGTTCTCTGTTTTACACGTTGGAAAGATTATGTTTTCCACTAAAGCACTCAAACTCATTTCCACTTTGGCAGATCCTGTTTTAACATGTGGCAAACTGCAAAATGGTTTTCATTAAACCAGTTTTGTTCGAGGAAACACTTGCATACATATACATATGAACTCATCAAGTTCTGTTCCATGGAAGGTAGCTAACGAAAGAAAGGACAAGTGTTACTACTTCAATATTTTGATTGTCTTCTCTCTCTCTCTCTATATATATTATCCTGTTTTGACATGTGGCAAACTGAAAATGCTTTTTACTAAACCATATATATATATATATATATAATGTTTTATCTTTTCACCAATATTTAATATGAATAGAAAAGCCATATCTATCAAAGTTTTTTTTCCATTTTATGAAACCCATACAACTAGGATGTGATCTATGTTTCGATTGTCTTATGGATATATCAATTTTAAATATTGTGGCCCATGTCATGGTTAGGCTTGTTTAGCAGTCAATAATACTTGATTAGTTTTAGAAAAAACTTGGAGACATATCTTTCATATATTCTAATAGAATTAAGTCACCTTATACAAAGACTAAATTTCGACTTTGTTTCATGCTTTTTTTATCAATATTTTGTGTTACCATCTTCACTTGCATTCTAGTGTTGGATAATGTTCTCAAATTCAACGAGTTAGGTTTCAATTGTTTGTAAGCATGCACTTATCATCAACTTGTGTTTGTGTTCAGAATTATGAAACATAGACATGCTTATTGAGGTCAAATTTAAAATCCATGGGCAAAATATTAATTTAGACAATTTGTTTTGATGTTTCTTGAACATATTTGATTGATCATTTGCTTGTGTTGGCAGGTTTTATTTCACTTGATGGATAATGAGCTAAAGATTCTTGATGAGTTTGAAGATGTTGAATACAACAGGGTTTCAGGGGAGGTTCTAGTCTTGGTAAGTTAATTTTCTTTTAAAAAGAATGTGTATTATTTTGAGCTTAAAAAAATCTATTGGAGCTTAATTGGCATATTAATAAACCCAAGGACCTTGTTACCAGATCATTTTCTGAAGGCAGGCCTAAAACATGTGTTGGTTATAAGGAATCAAAGACATCTTTGTCTTACACAATTCCCTCTAATTTCATAGTTTCATGTGTAAACTATTAACGAACAAGGAAACTTTAGATATATCCATACATAAATAGTTAAAAGTTACAGTTATAAGTTAGGTAATAATCATGGACTATGGCATACATACACATTTCATCCACTCGACAACATTTCAACCACAATAGCTATTATGCTTAACTATTTATGCCCGTATGACATACTTTCATTTAGATAGGTTGAAGAGAAACTACTGTAAAATATTAACAAAAATACTTTCCTTCACATGACCTGAACAACATTATATGTCATTCATATAACTTCCTCTTGTAGGACTGAAAGAGAACTTTCTACTATCTGATTCATTTTTTTGCCTAGAGCTTACATCTAAGAGCAAACTTATTTGGCTATTGTGGGCTGGTAATTCTACTCTAAGGTTCTGTATTGTAGCTTTCGGGTTACTCCAAAATTGTTTGCACCATGTTTGAACTTTGGGGGTGCTTCATTAGATTTGGGGTACATGGTGTATGTTTAGCCCTTGGATGGTCTGAGATGGATTTTGACACATGGGAGATGGATCTTGATGGTATGTTCGTCTCTTCTGCCGATGGGATTTCTCCCATACCTGGATGAGAGCCAGAACAAGTAGAGGTCACCAGGGTTGAAAAGTTAACTCTGAAGGGTCTTCCCATGTTTTTGGTGTGGGTGTGATGAGAGGACTATAAATTTTTGCCCTTATGTATTTATGTAACAAAGTGACGTTTATATAAATAAAGTGAATGTGTTTTTATACTTTAGAAAAGTGGGTCACACTTAAATGATGTATTTAATAATTTTTAATTATTAAAAGTGAGTTAAGTTGTAGACCCTTGATTTTGTAAATGATTTTCAACCCTAGATTAGGTAGTTGATAAAGGTAGTTATAAAAGTTAAGTATAAAACAAAGAGAGATGACAAATCGAGACACCCAACATCAATGAAGAGAGAGAAAGAAGTTTGAGACCAATGGAGAAAGAGAAATACCTTAGCACAATTCCCAATGCATTCAACAGAAGGTACAACCGCATTTATTGCAGCATGAGCAATCCATACAGCATGTGTGAGGCACAATTTTCGAGGCAGCACCGTACAACAGGCAGAAAGTGCATTTATTGTAGGTTGGCACAAATCTTGAGGTAGCAAAAAAGGTACAAAAGGTACAACCATATAGTCCACATGTGTGACAGAGATCTGTATAGTCCATACATGCATGTGGAGTACATCAGGGCCGTACAACACTGCTGACACGTTTTTCGAGGTATTTTGCTGAACGTGGTTTTTGGGAATATTTGCCTGTAGGGTTCAGAAGAATAATTTTTCAAGTGTTGTTGGAAAATTTCTGAATTTTCTTCTTTAATGACAATATCTTCTTTCTAGGGTTTTCCCCAAGTTGGGGTTTTGCCTGGTCATTAGACCAAAATTATTGTGTTCATCTGCTTAAAGATTGTTTCAGTATTTGATAGAATTTTTGAAGTACATTGCAGAAGTGTGGTTTTACTTTCCATTAATTTAAATTAAAACCCTAGTTTCTGTAAATGTTTGACAGAATGTGTAAGTGAGCAAATTCATTTTATTAAGTCAGATTTTCTTCATGGTATCAGAGCTGATGGTATCAAATCACAGTTTAACAGTCATATTGAAAAAGAAATTTAGCAGGTGTTCTTTGAAGGTTTCAAAAAAGTGTTAGATTTGTTTTTAGTTAATTTTTAGTTGCAAGTTATTTTGCATGATGAACATTAGGTATGAGGATCGGTTGGATGGAGTATCCAACTACATTCCATGAAGGTAAGAATTACTGCTGTATTGAAAGAACTTAAAGGTTGGAGTTTTATTAACAGTGTCTTGACCGAGCCAACAAATAAAGATGAGCTTGAAGAGTTTGAAGCTCATGAAGCCAAATCCCAGAGAATTATATTGGATGGGGTTAAAGACCATCTCATACCACACTTAACAAATAAGAAAATTGCTAAAGAAATGTTGGACACGTTTACCGAGTTGTTCGAAGCAAAGAACGAAAACCGGAAGATGGCCCTAAAAGACAAGCTACACAACATTAAAATGGAAAATGATGAAGGTGTAGCCTCTTACTTGACTCATGTTACACAAGTTAAGTACGAGTTGGTAGCAATAGGAGAAACCATTCCTGATTTTGAATTGGTGAGGATAGCCTTGAAGGGCTTCACCAAGAAGTGGGAGGTTTTTATGAAGTGTATTGTGTGCAGAGAAACACTTCCAAGTTTGTCCAGATTGTGAGATGATTTTACCCAAGAGGAAATCCAAGATGGGTCACAGGTTGGCCAAATTAGTGAGGATGCTGAGCAGAATGTGGCACTTGCAGCCAAATCCAAGAACAAGAAGAAGAAAGATCTAAGTCAGATTAAATGTTATTATTGTGGCCAGTTAGGACACAAAGCCACGAAATGTCTCGAGAAAAAGATTGTGAAGACTGAAAGAGATGTAGCAACCTCTGCAGTAATAGAAGAATATGCGAAGAAGTTTAAGCAAGAGTTTTTTCTTGTCTCAATTGATTCCAGTGTAGGGAGTTCTACCTTTGAGCATGTCTGGGTTGTTGACAGCGGTGCAACCGGACATATGACTGGAGTTTATGACTCTTTTCAGATGATCACAATGTTGGGGCCAGAACACTTCATTCAGACAGATGTTGATAGTCCCCAGATTGCTAGTCAAGGGGTTGGAACAATCAAGTTCCATCTAGACCTTGGAGAGTTCCTGGATATTCATGGAGTATTGTTTGTACCTGGGATGAGAGTGAGCAAACTCTCAGTTTCATCCTTGAGGATGATGGCTATGGGCTGATGATCAGGTCTGGTCATATCTTCCTGTATCGGAGAGATGAGCCAGTTGGTACCACCATCTTATTGGGAGATCGCAGGGACAAACTATATGTTCTGAGAGGGCATGTTGTACGACCAAAAGCAGGAGCAGGAGGATGGCTATCGGAGTCAGAGGATGAGAATGATGCTGCATTTGATAGAGTTGAAGAGGAGACTGACTCTCTCCTGAGCAATGGTAAGAGGCTCAGCCAGTCAAGTGATGGTGCAGGTGAGTAGCTTGATGGGACTCAGGTTGAGTCTCAGGCTTCAGAGTTTCAGTTCGAGATAGAGCATCTGTTTCTGAGGATGATTCCAGAGCAGGAGGGAGCTGTTGCAGGAGTCAGAGGCATAGGTATATCTTACTTAGGAGGCAAAGGCACATGTATATCTTACTTATTATTATTATCATTGTCACCATGCTTTTGAATAACATGACTTGAGTTGGGTTTTGATATACACCATTGGAGCATGTCTTACCTTGGATACATGCAGGATCATATTGATACAGTATCTCACCTACATTTTGGGTACTTTGACTTGGTTAACCTAGTTGACCAAGTCAAACACGGAATCCCAAGGCAGTGACTCAAAAAACAAGAATGCTTATATTTGTTCCAGACATGCCCAGGACCAATGCTGCGGTTTTAGTTTTCAAAGTTTGGCCTCAGATTGCATATTCAGTGACTATTATCACTGTATTATTGCAGTGGTTTTGGTTCTCCTAGAGCATTGTAGTATTCCAAGGGGTATGAGTAGTCAGTTATACCATTCTTCTATGTCTCTAGATCATTTAGTGTAGTCAGTTTTCCCTAGTTTTCAGCCTGGACAGAGTTATGATGATTTTTATCAATTTCAGAGGATGTACCACGCAAAATGAACCAGGAAATTCACTGAAAAAAGAAATTTGGCCAATTGGGTCAAGGAAATGGCTGGGAAACTTCTCAGATGATGTATTTTGGCTCCCCGAACAATTCTTCAACAATTTCACTCAGCATTGGGTCCGAGATTATTTTGTTGTGGCTTGGCCAGTGAGGATGCCCCCCTAGGGGCGTCCCTCACTTGGCCAATTGATATATTATATTGTTACATCTTATGTTATGAGGTTGTAATGGGGCATAGGGTGAATTAAGCCCCTAGTGGCCCCCTTTGATGTACTATCATGCTGTATCTTATGTTATGTTATGATTTCCACCTTAAGGAGGTGTCCTTGAGCAAAAGTGCGCTCCCTTTGATGTGGTCATCTCGATCTATATCTTGATCTTTGTATTTGTGATCTCCACCGTTGATGGTGTCTTAATGTCAACCTTTGGAGGATAGTTAGGTAAAATGTGGACACACTCTCAAGCTATTTAAGAGAGGTGATTCCCCCATTGTAAAGCATGAGCTTTGGCATTGGAATATCGAATAAAGAGATTTTTCTTGGATTCAACACTTGTCTCTTGTTAGATAAATGAATGGGATGATGATTAGCCCTGTGTTTCTTTTGCATTGAGATCAATCCGACATAGTTTTTTCACATTTTTCTTGTATTCGTTTACTTGTAGGTTGAAGGAAGCGATTATGAGGGAGGCACATTGGTGGGGAGACTCACTCGGTTGCCGAAACTTGGTTTGAGTTATCAGGGAGTAGTTACTTCTTCATGATTTCTTTTCGTTGTACCTTCTTTAGCTTGCAGATCTCGTTTATTTGTTGTACTAGTTGAGTTCTTTGGTGTGACAGGTACAAAGGGGGCGCTAGGGTCACTAAACTAAGCTTCAGTTCATCAAAATCTTGCTCGGAACTCTCAATTGATCGAAAAGAGAACATTCTTCATCATCCAGGAGATTATCTACATGATTCAAGTACATTTTCTCATGTTAGTTCTCATTGTTTAATTTTTCATGCATTGCCCATAACTATTTTTTATTGAAAAACCCTCATTAGGAAAAATCACTGGACCAATTTGCACTGGGAATCTGCAAATTTGGCGATCTGGGTCTTGTTGGCCATTCCGAAAAACCCCTTCTCTTCTAGGCGTAAGCATTAGACTCCATCTGCCCATCTCCAAGAACTGATCCCTAGGGAGAAAAGCACCTCTCCTAGTCTGGCAATTGTTGGAATTTGTGCAACTTTAGAAGCTATTCTTATTATACTTGTATTGTGCCTCGTACGGGAGTTGAACTTGTTGTAATTCATCATACAAACCCTAGAAAGAACAACATAAACCTTGGGGTGAAAAGCCAACAATAAAAGAAATAAAATAAAATTATAGAAAGTATTTTATTGCTCCCCCAAGAGAGAAGTCGACCCTAGTAATTTTCCTAGTGGAAAATCAGTATAAATAGGAGGTACCTCTCCTCATTATTCCACACAGCTACATAGTGAAGTTCACAGTTTTTTGGGAGAGAGAAGCTCACATCTGCAGAAGGAGAAGACTGTTTTGGGGTTTCTATCTCTGGAAGATACTTCCATTTTTTTTCTCTGTCTTCATTGTACACTAATCTCAGAATTATTATATCTAGACGAAGGTTGCTGGGTTTTCTCCCATTTGGGTTTCCCAGGATAAAAATACTCGTGTTATTGTTCTGTGCTTTGTTTATCTTCTAGCGATCCTATTGATAAATGTGATTAAGATATACTGCTATAATCTTAAGAAACTCTAACATGGTATCAGAGCAGTGCTAGAAGAAGCCATTGTCGGAACTTCGTTGGAAACCTGTCAGAACTATGTCTTCACTCAACCTTTTGGCAGAAAAAGAGCCTTGGAAATTTCGCTCAAAGCAGTGCGCTTCTTTTGGTGAAGACAGAATTCAATTATGAGAATTTTCAATTTTTGACCTAATTCTGTAGTGGCAACAGAAATTAGGGTTTCAGTTTTTGACCTACTTCCTCCACAGTTTTGGCTCGACTCTACCTCCTTTCAGCTCGCCTCTCTAAGGTGCATTCACCCGTGAAGTCAGTTTTCCAAAACTCCAAACTTCAGTTTTGACGTAGTCTTTGCTAGGGTTTAGGTTCCAGATCTGCAGTCATTATGATCAGTATGAAGGTTGAAGATCGTCTGGAAGGGGCTTCCAACTTCATCTCCTGGAAGTCTAGGGTTCTTCTTCTCTTAGAAGAAAATGACCTATTACAATGTGTAAATGAAAAGGTCCAAGAACCATAAGCTGAAGAAGACAAAACTCGCTGGAGGAAGAATGATGCCAAAGCAAGAAGGATTTTGGTGGACTCAGTTAGAGACCGTTTGGTTCCTTAGATCTCAGGAAAGACGACAGCGAGGAAGATGTTCAAAACCTTGAAGAAGCTATTTGAACACAGTAGCATCAATGTGACTCTCACATTGAGGAATGGACTGTCGAATATGAAGAGGACAAAGTCCGAGAATATTGCCTCATATTTCATGAAGATCATTGAGCTCCGGGACAAACTAAAGTCCACTGGAGACAATCTTGAAGAAAAGGATCTCGTTATGACCACCTTAAATGGTCTCCCACCTTCTTGGGAGTCTTTCATTCAAACTATTAATGGTCGAATCAAGCTGCCCAAATTTGATAAGCTAAGGGTAGAATGAACTCATGAAGAGATGAGAATAGCAACACGCGAAAGACTTCATGGCGCTCAACTTGAGGAAAATCAAGCGTTCATTCTCATGCTAAGAAAGGCAAGGGAAGGTGAAGGAAGTCCTTCAACCACAAGCATCAAGATAAGAGATCAAGTCCTCCCTCAGATCAGAAGAAACAAGAGAAGAAGGATTTATCTCAGATACAGTTGTACAGGTGCAATAAATACGGCCATTATGCCTGTATCTGTCGAAGTTCAAACAAAAGGAAGCATGAAGCTTCAATTGCTGATGTAGACGAAGATCCTTGTCGCAAGTAGCCAAGGAATGATGATCGTTTGGAGTTCTTCTTCTAAGAAATGATATAAAGATCCAGACTGTGACGATCGTCAAGCAAGCATATGAAGATCAGTCGACTCTGATAGTTGGAGCTCAACCACAAAACTACAAAAGATAAGTATTTGATTTTACATGCTCTAGTAGATTAGATTTGGTTGTTTTTGAATATGTTTTAGACTGATCTACATTTCTAAATTCAGGTAGTTAACAAGTAGCCTTATGTAGTATTTGCTATACACATGATTGTTTAATTAGCCTGTCATGGTGCACAACCCATCTAGGATGACAACTCCTTTATAACATACTTGGAGTAGTACACACTCTTACTGGGGTATGCTATAATGGAGACCATAAGCATCCAAATAATGACCTTATGTGTGTTGTGTCAAAGCATTGACTGTTGAGTTATGATGTAACTCAAGATGTCCTCCTTGCAGACTGCCTGGCATGGAGGCACTTATCAGCTCAGGTAAGAGGGTAAAGCGTGAGATGCACTTTGCCATATTTCATGGATCCAACAGAAGAGACATGCAGTGTATTTAGTCAATTTTGTCAAGTTACATGCAAAAGTGCATGCATGCAATTTGATTTTTGGCACCAAAAGTGAAATTAGGGTTTTGGAACCCTAATTAGGATTTTGGTGACCTAATTTCAAGTTGACTTATAAAAGGGCACTGGGGGTGCTTAAGTCATTATCTTTTGTGTGCATCAGGATATTAGAGCAGCTGTGAGTAGCAGTTGACCAGATGAGGACGTACCATCTGAGAAACTGGGGACATGCTCCAGAGAGTAGTGAGGGATCAGATTCTCAGAGAGTGACGAGATCCATCATTAGGATAGGTGAGAGAGAGAGTCTGCACTGACCATCTTCAGAGACTGAAGAACAGCAACAACAACAACAAAGTGACCAGATCGTGGAGGACATGAGCAACAACACGTCACACGTATGGGATGTGATGGAGCTGCTGCACAACTGATGAGGGGGAAGAGAGGGCCCAGACTCTTGTGGGTTTTTCTCAGTGACAGAGGAAAGACTTTCTGTGATCAGTCAGAGTTAGATTGATAACAGATCTGTTGAGTTGTGCTTCTGAGGAGTGAGGATGCAACTCTACAGCTGGGGCACGTTTTCAGTGCTAGGGAACGTTTTCTTACCTTCAGAGACGAGTAGAGCAGAGCAGATAGTTGAGAGAGCATTCTTCAGAGAGATAGAGAGACAGAACAGTGTTCAGAGACTGACAGAGCAGAGTTGAGAAATCCACCGTGAGGGTGTGCTGCTGGGGGCGCATTTTCCAAGGGGTAGCAGCTGCAACTGCTGCAGATCTAGGGCTTTGGCCCTTCAGGTTTGTTATTACCAACCTTGTAGTTGCCTATGTGAGGTGGATCCACGATGGATGGTAGAGGGACAAGCAACTAAGGAGGTGGAACCAAGACTGCTTAGACATACAAATGGATTGTTGTCACGCCAATCGAGGTAGCCTTCACTTTATGTTATATAAGCCCAAGACAACAAAGGGGGAGACCCAAATCTACTCTTGACAGGAGAGATCCAACCTAGACACCAGATCAGATCAAATGGACTTTAGGTATGTAAGGTAATGGAAACCCTAGATCTATGGATGATGTCACGAGGTGAGCCAAGGCTTTGGATCGAGGTTTAGGAAGTATGAGGTTCAATCCAAGTTGGGACACAGGTGACCTATAAGGTAAATACTAGATCTGGGGTTAAGGTACTAGCAACATGTGAGGATATCCGCTGCCTTGGGAAACGTGACCAATGCAGGGAGGTCAAGGACAAGATTGGGGCTATCTAGTACCGATGGATAGACTCGATGAAAGATATGACAGAGTTAAAGTACTCGAGTCACTAGGAAAAATCAGATTAGAAGAAAAGGAGGCCAAAAGGGGGTAGTGCTAGGGCTGGAGATCAGTGCCTGTTAGATCCAGGGCAATGGAGTCACTATCTGCCAAGCATTGGGGGAAACCCACCTGGGAAATAGCCTGATCTACAAACCCAAAAAGGTATTTGGCTGGAAAAATCAGATCACAGGAAAAACTAGCAGCAGGATGGCTAACGCTAGGGTTTGGGAGGTCGGTTTCTCAGATCTAGGGCAACCAGGACACTTCCAGCTCAGCTTGAAGGAGATTTGGTGAGATGATGACCCGATCTACAAACCCAAGTTGGTATTTTACCGGAAAAATCAGATCTCGGAAAAAGTCAAAAAAATGGTGAGGAGCGCTAGGGTTTGGGAGGACAGTTTCTCAGATATAGGGAAAACTAGTCACTTTCAGATCAACGTTGAGGGTGATATGGTGAGGGGAAGACCCGATCTACAAAACTCAGTAGTGGTTTGTCCAGAGATCAAGCGGTCTAATTTTTAGTATTTTTTGGTTTTTTATTATTATGGAATTTTCATTAAAATGAAGAAAAGCAGATGTCAATGGATTGAGACCTGGAAGAAAGGGACTAACCTGCAGATCTTACCTGAAAAATCTTGTAGATGCCTTGATGCTGATGATCCCTGCTATCTCGATCAATTTGAGAAGCTTTGAGCAAGTTCTGTGTCCAACGTTTTGCCCCAAGGGGTCAATGTGCCCTCTCCTGCACAACAAACGTCGACTATATTAGATTTGCTACATCATGAGTAAAAAACAAAATCTACAGGAAAATAGCAAGAAGATATCATAGATCGCAATGACAGTAATGAAAATCCTTGATACAAGCGAAGCCAATCCAAGCGAGTTGAGGAGCCCCTACAAAAACGCTCAAGCTGAAGTCGCCCTCCTATAGACAAGACAAAGATTCCCAAAAAAATATAGATCTTGCAACAATTTCCTGAATGTTAGGAAGCAAAAAACTTTCTAATCACCATCTAAGAACACTAGATGCAAAGGATATCCAAGAAATATCCACAAGACTTTTTTTTCTATTATCCAGATCCAAGAGCCAAAGACCCCTTACAAATGAGAAGCTCTCTCCTTTAAATAGGAACGAGAGAACCAAAATCCTAACCACTTTCAAAACGAGTGGCTAAGAATAAATGATATAAATGTTCTAATCAATGGTTGAGATGAGCTCAACTTACAATACATGGATCAATATAACCATAAAGTACCAAAGTGGACTAGATCACCCATAAAGAGGGTACCCCACTCAACAAGAAATAAATGAAGCACATGGTGGGTCCATGGAGTGTTAATTAACACCCTCTAGGTGAGCCATGGCACAATAAAACAATATAATATTTTAATTTTTTGACTTTGTGCTTCCTTGAGGAAATCGTGAGCCTCCCAAAAGCTCCAGAAAAAAATATAAAAATGCCCAAAAAATAGGTGTGGGCCCAATCAGGTGCTGTAACTGCTGGAGAAGGTGCGAAGGACATCACTATCATCATGACTCATCCCATGCCATTTCCTTGCCTCAGTAGCCCAAATTGATTTCTTCAATAGCCATTTAATCTTTTTTTAATCTGCCTTGGGATATGTGGACCTGCCAAAACAACCTCCTAGGGTGCCTGCGTTGTCCAACTGAGCCCACCAGGCTCTCTCGTATGGGGGTACTATGGAACAATAAAATGGCTGCACCCCCTATGCCCCATACAAAGCCCTAGGAGATCCAATAAAAACATCTCCTTGCTCAGACACATCATCCTGTGAAGCAAAACTGCATCAGAAGTGTAAAATGAGCCTGACCATCTCTTAAGTGCCCGGAACTGAAAATAAGCTATCTCACTAGACTCAGAGAGTCCAAATCCATCTAGGGTGTATACTCATACCCTTTCCTGGTCTCTGCCTGATCATCAACAATATCCAATAGACAATATAATCACCTGTAAATGACTAGATACCAATAGTATAACTCAGACTATCATCCATCTGCTGCAAGTGTTATAAGGCTAAGACATGCTCTACAAATCTTTTAAGTAACAATCATAACAAGTAGCAGTTACCTCACTGGCGGTACATCAACCAAATACATATATAGGGTTTTATTTATTATTACTGAGACCAGACTTTCAGGACTACCAACTTAACATCATGACACTTTGGATATGGAAAGGGAATACTCACTATAACCACATGCTGGACAAATAACAACACAAGGAGTGGTAGTGCCTCACAAATGGTTGAGTTGTTTAGAGAGTGCTTAATCAACTTAGGCATCATGTCTACATCAAGTTTGATCCAGGTTCATTAGGACCATCAATTTTATTTCCATGGCCTTTTTGGCCTATATGACCCGTTGGGATTTCACCAATGCTTAAAAGCACAGCTAATCGTAGCTTTCATCCAGGACATATTCAAATTCATAAGGTCAACAATATTTGGATATAGCATATATTTAACCATTGCTTTTGGGACCTTTTCTTATACTCTTCACGGGGTATTTTATTATTTCATTGCTCTTGCCCTTTGCTCACTAATATTAAGAAACACGTTTTAGAATTTACATTTTCCACGGGTGCATATATAAATATTTCCAATACAAGTAGTACATGAGCTTTCAGTTTTAGCCAACAACATCTCAAGTGACCAGGGGGAGTTCTGCACAATGCCAAACATCGGGACAACCGACCAGAATGATTTAGGCATACAATCCAACTCGCCAAATGCAAGTTCTGTCACCAACTCAGAGCTGAGACACATTATAAAAAAGGAGGTTTGTCCAATAAATGTTCTAGTGGGGAAAGGTCCTCCATGCCACAAGTCAAGTAGTAAGTCGGGTTAAAACAAAACTAGAAGGAAATGGATGGGTGGAGAAAATGAGCAATGAAGCCAACACTAGCAAGCCAGAGTATGGTGGGAATGACTACCTCTATTCTCCCTAGGGAAGGATAAAACCAATGAGTATAGATCAGGAACTTCCAAGTCTAAGTAGGGACACCAATACATAATACAAATACACCTCCAAGTCCATATATTTATGACTGCCAGATCATGACACTAAATGCTAGTATATGTCACAAAGATGAGTATAAGAGCAATGATAACCATAACACAATATAATAAATGCTGAGTGATAACCATGCAAATAATCCATTTGAACCATCATCTGTCCAATGAGAAAACACTAACACGAATTTCAGCATCACTAACTGCTCTGTAAATGACTAAATGGCTACATCAGTCCTCGAATCTGAGTGTCCTGAGACTCGGTCCTGACATGGGAGAGTATAATAGTCCACTAACAAAATAATGATCTGTTAAAACTGCTCATCATAGCATCTCATCTGTAAGAGATATTGCTGAAAAATGTACTGTATCTGAAAAATAGAATATTGTAGCCCGACTACTATAAACATGATAACAAGGTTCATCCACTTGGATCTAAACTCATTCTGTATCTTTTCTATCTTTATTTATTTTCTCTGGGCTCTAGAAAGTAGAAAGCCCCATAGTTTGTTGGTTTGTCCCCATTGGGGTTTCCAGGGTAAAATTCCGGGTCTTATGTGATTGCCTGGTTGAGTAAGTATCTTCATGTGTTACAAGTTCTAATAGATTTGAAGTATATTTCATATTGGTTTAGTGAATATTGTAATCAGTTTGATCATCCTAACTTCTCAGAGCGAGTGAAGACCTCTAAGAAAAATTTACATTGACTAAAAGTTGCCTACATTATTTTGTTAATACAATGATTATGAAATATTGCTAACCATTTGATTGGATTTGACTTGTAGGGAATGCCATGATCTACAAGGACGAGTCATCCCATTGACATACAGATGGAATGGAAGCATAAAGCCTCTAGAAGCATGAATTATGACTCTCAGACCCAGAATGATCTCATGCAGAGATTTGGTGATCAAAAGCGGAAGGCTTCTACGAATGTTGGTGTATCTGTTGCTTCAATAAGATATACTCAACCGACTTCTGAGAGACAAAAGGAGTTATCCCTCAAAGACAAGGATTTTGGTCTATTACATATGATCGAAACCTGACAACACTGTTGTCGTGATTCAAACGAGACAATTGAAGGATCCTTGATGAACTTGGTCGTCACCAGGAGGAATAATTACTTTCCAGTCTACATTCATGTGCCCAAGTTATTCGTGGGATACCGTAAGTCTTCAAAGGCTTACAGAATATGCATCCCAAGATCGAGGCAAATTGAAGTCAGTCGGGATGTAAACTTTGAAGAAGAAATGGCTATCCAAAAAGGAAGATATGGAGATCGATGACAATGAAGAGATGAGATCATCACCCCCTCTAGAAATTAAGAGGGGGTATGAAGAAAGGAATAAACCGATCGGTCCCATTGATCCAGTTGAGCCAGATGATGCTCCCACAGATATGGCAGGAAGTCGAAAAAGACCCAGATGGGCACAACAGATTTTGTAGAATGTAGAGGAGCATGAAACTCCATATGGAGCAAATATAGGGCTAGATTTGTTGCCAAAGGGTTCTCTCAGAAAGAGGGAGTCGATTATGAGGAGACATTTTCTCCTATGGCTCGATACACTTTCATCATATCGATCATTGCTATTGCTTCAGCTATGGGATAGAGGTTGCTTCAGATGGATGTCAAGACAACCTTTCTCAATGGTATTATTGTGGAAGAAGTATGTATTGAACAACCAGAAGGGTTTGTTGTCCATGGAAAGGAGTCTCATGTATACAAGCTGAAAAAGGCTTTATATGGACTCAAGCAAGCACGTATATAGACGGATTCCTAGTGAGTCTGGGATTGACCAAGAGTGATGCAAACCCCAACCTTTACTACAAGGTTGTGAATAATGAGCTAGTGATTTTGGTACTATATGTTGATGACCTGTTTCTCATTGGAAATGAGAAACTGATCATATGGTGTAAGAAAAAACGCACCTCTGAGTTCAAAATGAAGGATCTTGGATTGATGCATTACCTCTTGGGATTAGAAGTATGGCAGAGGTAGAATGAGATTTTCTTAGGTCAAGAAAAATACACCATAGATATACTGAAGAGATTCTGAATGTTGGACTGCAAGTCCATAGCTACTCCGATGGGTGCAAATTTGAAGAAGCTGAAAGATTCTGCTTCAGATTCAAATTTAATCGATCTCACTATGTATCGCCAGCTGATTGGGTCCTTGATGCATCTGACGAACACCAGGCCAGATATTTGTTTTGCTGTGAATGCCCTCAGTCAGTTCATGTGTGAACTGAGGCAGATTCACTGGATTGCTGCAAAACATGTGCTCAGATACTTACGTGGCACTGTGGGATATGGTCTACGATATGATTCAGAATGTGATTTGAAATTCCAAGGGTTTACAGACTCAGATTGGGTCGGATGCACTACAGATAGGAAGAGTACTTTAGGATGCTGTTTAAGTCTAGGTTCTGCAGTAATTTCCTAGTGTAGCAG
This sequence comes from Pseudotsuga menziesii, assembly GCA_001517045.1. Taxonomy (NCBI): domain Eukaryota; kingdom Viridiplantae; phylum Streptophyta; class Pinopsida; order Pinales; family Pinaceae; genus Pseudotsuga; species Pseudotsuga menziesii. The sequence continues at coordinate 268,009 of LPNX010767532.1, read as the reverse complement.
GAAGCAAAACTCAGTAGCTCTCAGTACTGCAGAAGCCAAGTATATCGCTGCTAGTTCAGCAGCCTGAGAAGCAGTTTGGTTTCGTAAACTTCTTGCAAGATTGTTTGGCCAGATTCCAAAGCCAACCGTGATTCACTGTGATAACCAAAGTTGTATGCAGATGTTAGTGAATCCTGTTTTTCACGACAAATTGTAGCACATAGAAATTCAGTATCACTTCATACGTGATATGGTGCAGAAAGGTGCGGTCGAGCTACAGTATATTTCGACAGATGACCAGACTACAGATGTTCTCACCAAGCCTCTTCCCAGGGTGAAGTTTGAATACTTTCGCGGAAGACTTGGAGTAGAAGAGAACACATCCCTCCTTGAGAGGGAGAGATGATTGAGAGACATTTACCATGCCTTTTCCCAGGTATCTCTACTCGTCTTGGTTCTCAGCCAGATATGGGAGAAATCCCTTCGGTAGATGCGATGGACAGGTAGTAGATGGCCAGGTTCACACAGGTGACTCAGCTCGTCTAGTGTTCAACTTGGTATGGGAGAAATCCCATCAGCAGATGAGTTGGGCAGGTAGCAGATTGCCGTGTGATTGCACAAGTACCTCTACTTGTTCAGGTTCTCAGCAAGGTATGGGAGTACCCCATCGACAGATGAGACGAACAGGCAGTAGATGGTCGTCCACATTTACTTGTTCAGGTTCTCAGCTAGGTATGGGAGTGACCCATCGGCATATGAGGCGAACATGTAGTAGATGGTCATACACATTTGCTCATCCAAGATCTCTAGCCAGGCATGGAAGTTTTCCATCGTCAGTAGAGATGGATAGGTAGCAGAAGATTTTTCTCTCAGACATCCAGATAGAACAAATTCATAACAACATTTTTAAAGACAACCTTCAGTACGTTTAGAGATAAAAGAGACAATATAGATGTACACATGAAACCTAGATGACCGTGATACTGATGAAGACCGAAGAATACCTTCCTTGTTGAGAGGGAGTGTTAGAATTTGTGCAACTTCAAAAGCTATTCTTATTGTACTTGTATTGTACCTCCTACGAGAGTTGAACTTGTTGTAATTCATCATACAAACCCTAGAAAGAACAGTGTAAACCTTGGGGTGAAAAGCTAACAATAAAAAAAAATAAAAAAAAATTATAAAAAGGTTTTTAATCCTCCCCCATGAGAGAAGTTGGCCCCAGTAATTTTCCTAATGGAAAATCAGTATAAATAGGACGCACCCCTCCTCATTATTCCACACAGCTACACAGTGAAGTTCGTAGTTTTCTGGGAGAGAGAAGTTCGCATCTGCAAAAGGAGAAGACTATTTTGGGGTTTCAATCTCTGGAAGATACTTCCATTTTTTTCTCTGCATTGTACACTGATCTCAGAATTATTATCTCTAGACGAAGGTTGTTGGGTTTTCTCCCATTTGGGTTTCCCAGGATAAAAATACTCGTGTTATTGTTCTATGCTTAGTCTATCTTCCAGCGATCCTATTGATAAATGGAATAAGATATACTGCTATAATCTTAAGAAACTCTAACAACCAGTTCCCTGTGCGTGTTTTTCTGGTTTGGCTTGGATTTTCAAGTATTGTTGAATCTTTCCTTCAAGTAATTGTGGTGAAAGACTTAATTCTTCTTATCAACCTCATCTTGGGAATTTTCCATCTTTATGCTTAAATCCCCCCAGGGTCCTAGGTTCGATCGTTTGAACTTTGAACAAACACAATAATCATAGATGCAGTCATAAATTCCACAAGTCACTGCGTTATCTTGCTTGAGTAACGTCACCAACATCTTTAACCGCCTCTACTCAAGCACTCCTTAATTTGTGGCTTATCCCTTAATTCTGGGGTTTCAATCATTCACATTACATATTCTTCGTTAGGGTTTGATCTGGTGACTTGCTTTAGGCTTGTCCTTTCAGGATAGGTCTAGGTCTCTCCCATTGTCATTTGGGCTTCTTCAGTGGCATAAAGCGAAGGAAATCTTGACTGGTGTGACAACCATCCATCTTTTGGGGGTTAGGGTTTTTGTAGTTCGCGGCTTTAGTTGCTTGTTCCCTCTGGTATCCTGTATAGGATTACTCTACGTGGCAACTACAAGATCCGTGATAACAATTACACTGCTACATGCTCATCTGGAGAGACATACTGATACTCAACTACCCCCTTCTGAACATGATCCCAGATGAAATGGTATCTGATCTCAATATCTTTTGACCGGTTGTGAAATACTGGATTCTCCATAAGTTTCATGCAACTTTGATAGTCATGGTAAATCACAATTGGCCTCAACTTTTGATCAAATAAGCTCACTAGCATCTTGCGAAGCCAAATAGCCTCACAACTAACTAGACTAGCTTCCATTTATTCTGCCTCTGTAGAACTCGGTGCCACTGACTTTTGTTTCTTGTTAAGCCATGACACCATTGCCAAACCCAAACTGAAACAATACCCAGAGGTGCTTTTGCTATCCACTACACTACCTACCCAGTCAGAATTTGTATAGCTAATCAGTTGTACTCCATCCCCTCCCTCATAGTTCAGTCCATAGTCCACAGTACGTCTAAGATAACTGAGCATGTGCTTTGCTGCCACCCAATGTGCTCCACCATATACTGACTCAATGTATTGATAGCATAGCATAGATCTGGCCTAGTATTGACCAAATACATCAAAGATCCAATAAGTGATGGTACCTAGTGGGATCAAGCAACTCCCTCTCAGAGGCAACCAACTTCTAAAAGTTGGTTGCCATAGGTGTGGCTATAGGCCTACAGTCGTCCATCTGAAATCTCTTCGGAATGTCAATTGTGTATCTACCCTATCCCAGAAAGATATGCCCATCTGCATGTCAATCCTCCATACCCAAGAAATAATGCATCGGTCCTATGCCTTTAATCTCAAACTTTGAAGCAAGATCGTGTTCCATGGGGTCGATTCCCGTCCGCTACCACTATACCCCTAGGTGCCCCACAACCACCCGCAAGAATGGGGCACAAGTAAGCCGAGGTAATTTGAACTCATGACATTTATTAACATCTGTTTCATATGAAACAAATTGTCAATGAGCTACACCCCTGCAAGCTAAGATTCACTTTATTAACTTAAATCAGTTATATCAAAAACTTAGGCATTTTATTAAATTAAACCTCAATTAATTCTAAAATGACATTCACTTTAATAATTAAAATATTAAAGTGAATTTCAAAGTTTTAAGGGGTATTAATGACGATTTCCATAGGTTAGACACAAACCCATGTCGAAATACCTGTCTGAGCTACAGACTTCAACACTCCCTCTTAGCGAGGAAGGTATTCTCCACCGCTCCTAATTTGTCTATAAAGAACACGAACTTCCCTTTAACCAAGGGTTTGGTTAGAATGTCTGCAACTTGCTCATCTATGGAAATATACTTGAGCTGGATTGCTCCCTTTTGGATCCTGTCTTGGATGAAGTGATATCTAATTTCAATATACTTTGACCTATCATGAAATACTGGATTCCCAGGGAGTTTGATACAACTTTGATTATCACAATGAATCACAATGGGATCCAACTCGTGAGTCGTGATTAAATAATCATGTAAGTAGTTTGTGAAGTCAAATGGCTTCACAACTAGCCATGTACTCTGCCTTTGCTGAACTGAATGCTATGAAAGTTTGTGAAGAAAATGACAAAATTATCAAGGTTTTGGTTCAGACATTTTGTCAAACACTTTCAACAACTAGGTTCTAAATTAAAGAATAACTTGCACACTTTAAAATTGAAAACACCATGCTAAAAATTCTCCAACTCCGCAAAACTAAATAATCACATTGAAAAGAAATGATTTTTGGTCAACCTTGATTAGGGCAAAACCCAAAGAGAGGAAATTTTATTTAAGAAGAAACTCATGAATTTTCTCTACATGGAATTTTTCTCTTTCCCACAACTGACAAAATTTCCCAAATTTATAACAACAGACTTCTACCTCGAAATTCATTCCAATGAACAACAATACGGCCTGCTATATGACCCGTCCACACGTGGATGTACTTGTTGCATGGTCTGTTCATGTTTTTGCCTAAAAAATCGTGCCACATGCCAAAATAACCCTTTTGTATGGTACTAATGGACTACATCAAATGCTACAACTGTTTCCTTGGAATTTGTGCCCATACGTGTTGCTGTATGGCCTTGTCAGAGTACTGTATGATCACCTTCTTGGCTAGCTTGGGAAATGTGCTGTTGAATATTCTTGGAAAGTGTACGAAATTGCCTAGGGAACCCTTTTCTTTTTCTCCACTCTTCTCTTTCTCTTCTTGGTGGTGCATCTTTCCTTTTGCCCTTTTTCATTATTTTATACTTTAATTCCAGTATAATAAATGCTAACTACCAATCTAAGGGCTAGGATTAGTTCACTAGATCTAGGGTCCATATTAAATGCACTTTTTAATAATGAATGCTAATTTTTAAATATATCACTTAAAAATTAGTGAGTGGATCCATGTTTGACATACTTTTTATGTGGTGCGCCCCTCCTTGGGCATCTTTAGTGAGTGCGCCCCCCTCCATTAGTGAGTGGATCCATGTATTATCTATTCAGCTAATCTTTGTTGTTGATAGGATAGGATAGATAAGATAATTTCATTTATGTCCACTAATGACCACAAAGTTGGTCAACGGGACTGTCAGTTAGAATGATGTTTGTGCATGTGGGAGGACCAAACGATCCCCCTTTAAAAGAAATACAATACAAGATGTAAAATAGAAGTAAAAGTGTACAAAGCGAGCTGGGATGAAGTATGCGAGAGCTCTCACCCCAGTCTCAACACCATAACCTTGCGCAGGGGCAGAGAAGCTAGGCGGACAGGATCCCCGAGCCAAATCGACCGAGGAAGGTCTAGTACTCCTAACATCTGAGGCTGAAAGAGGAAAACTGAGGGAAGTGCAATAGTGTCTGCTAGCTCGAATAGGAGCTGGTGGGCGTAGGGCGTCCTCTGGAGTGCTGTCAGCAAGGTCTGGAGGATCTTGTACACCTCTCGGAGGGAGGTCTGGTACGAAGTTTCCGCAGGGATCTCGTGGGTCAAGATCCACAAATCTTTACTGATCTAGGAACCGGATCAGTATCGAAGTCGATAGATCTCTTGGTGCCCCTGGAAGGTGGTAGCACGCTGAAGAATGTCGTGATCCTCTGTGTGGTATCGGGTCTGATAGGGGGATGAAGGACCTGCGCTCGAAGCTTGAAAGCCTCCTGAATATAAAGTGCTAGACATCTCAGATTGGTGTATTTGAAGAAGCCGGTTAGAGTTTGAGGTCCCCTAAACAAGCAGTGGAAGCGTCATCTGATCTCGTAGTATATAGGACATCTGAAGATAAAGTGCGATTCGGTTTCCACTTCATGTCGGTGACTTAGCTGGCAGATCCTGTCCGATCTATCAATCTAGTGGTCTGTCTCTACCCGGAGTCTATGGGATTCTACTCTGAGCTATCCGAAGAGCATGCATCCAATGGAGGAACGTGTACTGGGGTCGGACAATGAGCCCGTCTTTGATCTCTAGAAAGTGTTCAACATAAAAGGCCATCTTTGGGCGCAACCCTCCTGGAGGATTGACCCATGTAACCTAGACGTACTGCTTGTAAACATCCTTTTTGATGATCTTATTTAACTCCTGCCGGGTAGGTAGAGGGTGGCCAGGGGCATCCAGAGAATACCGAAACGGGGGGTGATGATCTAACTAGATCCCTACTGATGTAAGAAGGCTCGAAACTCCTGTGAACCAACATTTGGCTCTGCATGAGTGGGTAGTGCGGGCAATGGTCTCAGAAGAGCAATAGGCTAAATAAGGACACCTGTCCCGGCCTTTTGACGAGTCGGCAAACCCCCGGATCCGATGCAAGAAAGAAACCACTTTGAAGACCGTCTCAAGACGGAAGGGCTTGGCCCCAAACTCAACTAGGATGATGTGCTGCGACACTGTCTGGTTACGTTTGATGATACACCGAAGAAGAAGGATCTGGACTATCTCAGTTGAGGCCCAATCTGACTCGAGTAGAGAGGGTCCCCAAATTTATGATCCGTATAAAACAGTGGGATGGATCAAGGTATCCAATAGGTTCCTCTTGGATGAGATATCCTGGAAGTGACGGCGAAGACACTGTCTCTCAAGAAGTGCTAAGGACTCATACCCCTTGTTGATTCGAGGCTGGAGAGCTGGTCGTAGACTAAAACGAGGACCAGAGAACTGCACTCCCAAGTAAGTATAAGTACTGGCAATCTCGATTTCCTCCCCCTTGAATAGGAAACGGAAGTCTGTGGTTTTCTTCACCCCATTGAAGTTCATAACCTTTGTTTTGCTCAGATTCACCTTCAGCTTCCGAAGATCACAAAACAGGGCTAAGGCATCGAGTTGTCTTTGTAGACCTTCTAGGGAGGAAGATAAGAGTACTACATCATCAACGAAAACTAGAATAGAGATCAAGACATGGTGGAGGAGGCACCCATTTGTGTCCCGGATATGCTCGTGAAGAAAGGCTTCCAACTCATCGATGTAGATTCCAAATAGGGTGGGAGATAGTGGGAAACCTTGTTTCATGCCAATGGTGCTTCGGATGAACTCAGATAATCCTCGAGTTGTGCGAAGGCGGTTACAGACGGACTTAGAAAGGCGCATAATAGCTGTCAGTGGGGTTGTTGAGATGCCGATGTCTCTGAGCCGCTGCAATAAATCTTCTCTCGGAACTGAGTCGAAGGATTTTTGGAAGTCTACGAAGTAATAGTAGATTCTCGAGGAACGGTGGTGTGCCTCCTCGATCACGGCCCTGAGAGTAAAAATATGGTCGATAGTCTGATGTGCTGGTCTGAACTCTGCCTGGCCTCAGGCTCTAAGGTTTCTCTGCTCAAGATCGCTGGAAAGCTTCATATGGAGGACTGTGGCATATAACTTTGAGAACGTGTGGCCTACCATGATCGTTCTGTAGTTGTTGGGATCAGAAGTGGATCCTGACTTGTGAGTTGGATATATAATATGATGTGACCATACTGGAGGAAACCCTTCACGCACCACATGGTTGAAGAGATCAACCAAATAGCTAACCAGAGCGCGGAGACCATGCTTGAAGAACTCTACTTGGAAGCCTTCCTGATCTTGTTGATTTGCTGCCGGTCATCACCCGGGTGGCCTCCGTGACATTGCTGTTAGTGAAGAGGTGGGAAGAGGAAGGAGGGGAAGCAACATGAATTTTGGTATGGCCGGGAATGTCATAGAGATTGGAGGTGTGGGAAAATATGGAAGCAGGGTCCAGGTCGAAAGAGAGAGAAGAGCGCCGAGAGAGGATGGTACGCCAGAAATGGTTGGGGGAATGGGCAAGGAGAGATGAGAGTTCCTGTCTTCTTTGAGAGATAAATTTTCGTTTCTTGCGACAAAGGAGGCGACAGTAAGAAGTTTGAATGTCGGGATAAGTAGAACGGGAGTGGAGGAAGGCATAACAAAGTTCTCTGTTGAAAAGTTAACTTTGAAGGTCCTCCCATGTTTTTGGTGTGAGTGTGATGAGAGGACCAAAAACTTTTGTCTTTATGTATTTATGTAACAAAGTGACGTTTATATAAATAAAGTGAATGTGTTTTTATACTTTAGAAAAGTGGGTCACACAAATGATGTAGACCCTTGATTTTGTAAATGAATACAACCCTAGATTAGGTAGTTGATGAAGGTAGGTACAAAGGTTAAGTATAAAACAAAGAGAGAGGACAAATGAAGAGAACTCGCCATCAATGAGGAGAGGAAGAAGAAATTGAGACTGAAAGAGAAAAAAAGAACCCTAGAAGACTGGCACGTTTCCCAAGACAATTTGCAACACAAATATCGAGGCAAGTACAACAATATTTAATGCATCCTGTCAGTTCTGTACAACATGTGTGAAGGCTCAGATTTCAAGGCAGATTTCATACTAATGTTTTTTCTTTGACAGGGCTGTACATCAGTTATTGCTGTTGGGCACAAATCTCGAGGTAGGTAGAAAGTACAGAAAAAGTGCAGCACATGTGAAATCCGTACAGTCTATATCACATGTGGAAAGCACAACAGTTTTGTACAGCAGCAGATTGGCACAGTTTTCGAGGTATTTGTAGTTGTTTTGATGAATGGTTTTGTAAGTATGGGTCAGAAGAAAAATATTTTGGAATCTCTCTTTTAATGAAAATATCTTTGTTATCACATATATAGTAGCTGGGCTACCATATTCTATTTTTTCAGATTCAGTACATTTTTCAGCCAGATCTCCTACATATGAGATGTTGAGATGAGCAGTTTTGATGGATCATTATGTTACTAGTGGATTATTGCAGTGTTCCACCNGAAGTCCTAGTTTAATAGGCATCCATCTAGAGATTTTTAAGCTGATTAAAAACGGTGACTCGGAAGCTGCAAGGGGTAGCAGGATGGGGACAGTCTCTAGGCGCTTCGTCA
>LPNX010767532.1:237095-258588 GCA_001517045.1 Pseudotsuga menziesii | reverse complement strand
CGGGAAACGTTTCACATGGAGCCCCCCAGCCCCCGGGGCGTGGGAAACGCAGGGGGCGAGCCCCCGACCCTGGGAGGCGCGTCCCCGTGGAACACTGGATTATTGTACTCTCCCATGCCAAAACCGAGTTTCAGGACACGCAGATTTGATGACTGATGTAGTCATTTAGTCATTTGCAGAAGAGTTTGTGATGCCCAGATTTGTATCAGTATTTTCTCATTGGACAGATGATTGTTCAGATGGATTTTTTTGCATGGTTATGACTCAGCTTATATATTGTGTTATGGTTATCATTGCTCTTATACTCATTTTTGTGACATGTATTGGCATTGAGTATCATGATCTGGAGGTCATATAAATATGTTGACTTGGATGTATCTATATTATGTATTTGATGTCCCTACTCATACTTGGATGTTCTTGATCTATACTCATTGGTTGTACCCTCCTTAGTGAGAATAGAGGTAGTTATTCCCACCATTTTTTTGGCTTGCTAGTGTTGGCTTCATCTTTCACTGTCTCCACCCATCCATTACCTTCCAGTTATGTTTTAACCCAACCTACTGCTTGACTTGTGGCATGGAGGACCTTTCCTTGCTAGAGCTTTTGTTGGACAAACCTCCCTGTTTATTTGTGTCTCGGCTTTGAGCTATCTAGGATGTGTTTGCTTACCTGAAATAAGTAGCGCTGCCATCAATACAATGTATCTGGAAATGAAATGAATATCTTGCAAAAAAGCCCATTCATGAAAAGTAGTGTTTTTCAACATACATGAATGAAAGGCTAGCCTAATGAAATTGGATCTGAAAAATATTATAATGAAATATCTTGAACATTCATGAAAAGTAGTGTTTTTCAACATACATGAATGCAAAGCCTAAAATAATAAAAGTCCGCATAAAAAATGCGTAAGACAAAGGATGTGGAAAATCAAAGGCCCAAAAAGCAATGGTTCCTAAAAGTTCTATCTAAAGATTGCTGGTCTTATGTGTATTGAGTTGGATTGTGAGCATTTGTCAAGGTGACTAAGCACCTTTGAAGTAGTTCACCCATTTGTGAGGCACTGCCATCCCCTTTGTTGTTGTTTGTACGACATATGGCTAGAGTGAGTATTCTCTTTCCATATCCTAAGTGTCACGATGTTAAGTTGGTAGTCATCCTTTGTCCTAGCCTTGTCAATTTTAGCCTTCACCCTCCACTAACAAACTGACTACAACTATGAAGTGAGTATAGTCTTGAAAGTCTGATCTGAGTTATAATTAATAAACCCTATATATATGTATTTGGTTGATGTACCGCCAGTGAGATGACTGCTACTTGTTATGATTGTTACTTAAATGATTTGTAGAGCATGTCTTAGCCTTTGAACACTTGCAGTATATGGATGCCAGCCTGAGTTATATTGGTTATCTGATCATTTACAAGTTATTATTTTGTCTATTAGATATTGTTGATGATCAGGCAGAGACCTGGAAAGGGTATGAGTACATACCCTAGATGGATTTGGACTCTTTGAGTCTAATGAGACAGCTTGTTTTAGTACCGGGCACTTGCAGAGATGATCAGGATCATTTTACCCTTTTGATGCAGTTTTGCTTCACTGGATGATGTGTCTGAGCAGGGAGATGTTTTTATTGGATCTCCTAGGGTGCTGTATGGGGCATAGGGGGTGTAGCCACTTGATTGTACCATAGTACCCCCTCCTAGAGATCCTAGTGGGCTTAGTTGGACAACGCAGGCACCATAGGAGGCTGTTTTGGCAAGTTCACGTTTCTCGAGGTAGATTTAAAAAATGATTAAATGGCTACTGAAGAAATCGATTTGGGCTACTGAGGCAAGGAAATGGCATGGGATGAGTCATGATGATGAGAGTGATGTCCTCTAGACTTTCTCCAGCAGTTGCAACCCCTGATTGGGCCCACACCTATTTTTTGGGCATTTTTTTATTATTTTCTGGAGTTTTTGGGAGGCTCACGATTTCCTCTAGGAGGCACAAATTCATGAGTTTAAAAGATTATATTATTTTATTGTGGCACGGGGATACCCAGAGGGAGTTAGTTAACACTCCAGGGACCCACCATGTGCTTCATTTATTTCTTGTTGAGTGCGACACCCTCTCTTTGGGTAATTTAGTCCACTTTTATATTATATTGTTATATTGATCCATGTATTGTATGTTAAGCTCATCTCAACTATTGATTAGACTTTTGTATTTTTTAATCTTAGCCACTCATTTGAAAAGTGGTTAGGATTTTGGTTCTCTCATTCCTATTTAAAGGAGAGAGCTTCTCATTTGTAAGGGGTCTTTGGCTCTTGGAAGTGATTAATAAAAAAACTTTCTTATGGATTATTTTTGGATCTCCTTTGCATCTGATGTTCTTAGATGGTGACTAGAAAGCCTTTTGCTTCCTAGCATTCAGGAAATTTGTGTGAGATCTATATATTTTTCGGGATCATTTTTCTTGTCTATAGGAGGGCGACTTCAACTTGGGCGTTTTTGCAGGGGCTCCTCAACTCGCTTAGACTGGCTTCGTCTGTAACAGGGGGTTTTCATTAGTTTCATTGTGATCTATGATTGCACCTTGTTATTTTTCTGTAGATCTTGCTTTTTTTCTCATGACGCAGCAAAATTGATATTGTTGAAGTTTGCTTGTGCAGGAGAGAGGGCGTAGTGGTCACCTAGAGCAAAACGCTGGGCTTAGAACTCATTCATGTCTTCTCAAATTGATTGGGATAGCAGGGATCATCACCATCAAGGCATCTATAAGGATTTCCAGGTAAGATCTGTTAGTTAGTTCCTTTCTTCCGGATCTCAATCCATTGACACATGCTTTTCTTCATTTTACTGAAAACTCCATAATAATAAAAAAACCAAAAATACTAAAAAATAAACCGCTCGATCTCTAGACAAACCACTGCTGGGTTTTGTAGATCGGGTCTTCCCGTCACCAATTCATCCTCAACGCTGAACTAAAGGTGCCTGGTTTGCTCTAGATCTGAGAAACAGTCCTCCCAAACCTTAGCGCTCACCATTTTTCTGACATTTTCCGAGATCTGATTTTTTTTGGCAAAATTTCAACTTGGGTTTGTAGATCGGGTCACGCTCTCTGCATTTCCCCTTCAACGCTGAGCTGGAAGTCTCTAGATTGCCCTAGATCTGAGAAATTGACTTTTCAAACCCTAGCGCTAGCCATCTTGCTGCTGGTTTCCCCTGTAGACTGACTTTTCCGGCCAAATACCTTTCTGGGTCTGTAGATCGGGGTATCTCCCAGGTGGGTCTCCTCCAACGTTGGGCAGATAGTGACTCCATTTCCCTAGATCTGACAGGCACTGATCTCCAACCCTAGCGCTACCCCCTCTTTGGCCTCTTTTCCTTGTAATATGACTTTTCCTCGGGGACTCGGGCACTTTAATACTGTCATATCTCTCATCGAGTCTATCCATAGGTACTAGATAGCCCCAATTCTGTACTTGACACTTGCCCTCCCTGCATTGGTTACGTTTCCCAAGGCAGCGGATATCTTCACTTATTGCTAGTACCTTAACCGCAGATCTGGTATCTGCTTCATAGGTCACCTGTGTCCTGCTTTGGATCAAGCCTCACTTCCTAAACCCTAATCCAAAGCCTTGGTTCACCTAGTAACATCATCCATAGATCTAGGGTTTCCATTACCTTACACCTTACGTACCTCAAGTTTACTTGATCTGATCTGGTGTCTATGTTTGATCTCTCCTATCGGGAGTAGATTTGGGTCTCCCTCTTTGTTGTGTTGGGTTAAGATAACATAAAGTGAAGGTTGCCTCGATTGGCGTGACAATCATCCATTTGGGAGTCAAGGAAGTCTTGGTTCCACCTCCTTAGTTGCTTGTCCCTCTACCATCCATCCTGGATCCACCTCACATAGGCAACTACAAGGTTGGTGATAACAATCTTCTTTCTAGGGTTTTCCCCAAGTTGTGGTTTTGCCCGGTCTTAGACCAAAATTATTGTGTTCATCTCTTAAATATTGTTTCAGTATTTGACATAATTTTTTAAAGTACATTTCAGAAATGTGGTTTTACTTTCCAATAAGTTAAGTTAAAACCCTAGTTTCTGTAAACGTTTTGCAGAATGTGTAAATGAGCAAATTCATTTTCTTAAGTCAGATTTTCTTCATGGTATCAGAGCTAATGGTATAAGATCACAGTATAACAGAGTCACTTTGAAAAAGAAGTTTAGCAGGCGGTCTTCGCAATTTCAGTTAATTTTTGGTTGCAAGTTATTTTCCATGATGAACATTAGGTATGAGGATCGGTTGGATGGAGTATCCAACTACATCCCATGGAAATCAAGAATTACTGTTGTATTGAAAGAACATAAAGTTTGGAGTTTTATTAACAGTGTCATGACAAGCCAACAAATAAAGATGAGCTTGAGGAGTTTGAAGCTCTTGAATCCAGAGCCAAAGAATTATTTTGGATGGGGTTAAAGACCATTTCCTACCACACTTATCAAAAAAGAAAATTGCTAAAAAATGTGGGACACATTGACCAAGTTGTTCGATGCAAAGAACGAAAACCAGAAGATGGCCCTAAAAGACAAGCTACACAACATTAAAATGAAAAATGATGAGCGTGTAGCCTCTTACTTGACTCGTGTTACACAAGTTAAGGACGAGTTGGCAGCAGAAGGAGAAACCATTCCTAATTCAGAATTGGTGAGGATAGCCCTGAAGGGCTTCACCAAGAAATGGGAGGTTTTTGTGAAGTGTATTGTGGGTAGAGAAACACTTCCAAGTTGGTTCAGATTGTGGGATGATTTTACCCAAGACGAAATCCGAGATGGGTCATAGGTTGGCCAAACTAGTGAGGATGCTGAGCAGAATGTGGCACTTGCATCCAAATCCAAGAAGAAGAAGAAGAAGAAAGATCTAGGTCAGATCAAATGTTACCATTGTGGCCAGTTAGGACACTATGCCACGATATGTCCGTAGAGAAAGATTGTGAAGACTGAAAGAGATGTGGCAGCCTCTGCAGTAGTAGAAGAATATGCCAAGAAGTTTGAGCAGGAGTTTTCTCTTGTCTCAATTGATTCCAGAGTAGGGAGTTCTACCTTTGAGCATGTCTGGGTTGTTGACAGCGGTGCAACCAAACATATGAGTAGAGTCTATGACTCTTTTCAGATGATCACAATGTTGGGGTCGGGACACTTCATTCAGACAGATGTTGATAGTCCCCAGATTGCTATACAAGGGGTTGGAACAATCAGGTTCCAATTAGACCTTGGAGAGTTCTTGGATATTCATGGAGTATTGTTTGTACCTGGGATGAGAGTGAGCAAACTATCAGTGCCATCCTTTGAGGATGATGGCTATGCGATGATGATAAGGTTTGGTCATATCTTTCTGTATCAGAGAGATGAGCCAGTTGGTACCACCATCTTATTGGGAGATCGCGGGGACATACTATATGTCCTGAGAGGGCATGTTGTACGACCAGGAGCAGGAGCAGGAGTGTGGCTATCGGAATCAGAGGATGAGGATGAGGATGATGATGCATTTGATAGATTTGAAGAGGAGAGTGACCCTCTCTTGAGCACTGGTAGGAGGCTCAACCAGTCAAGTGATGGTGCAGTTGAGCAGGTTGATGGGATTCAGCTTGAGTCTCAGGCTTCAAAGTTTCAGTTCGAGATAGAGCATCTGTTTTCGAGGTTGATTCGAGAGTAGGAGGGAGCTGTTGCAGGAGTCAGAGATGGAGATAGTGTTGCGGACCTTCCTCGTTAGGAGGGAGCGTTGAAAAGTTAACTCTAAAGGTCCTCCCATGTGTTTGGTGCGAGTGTGATGAGAGGACCATAAAATTTTGTCCTTACGTATTTATGTAACAAAGTGACGTTTATATAAATAAAGTGAATGTGTTACTATACTTTAGAAAAGTGGGTCACACTTAAATGATGTATTTAATAATTAAAGTTCTTTAATTATTAAAAAGTGAGTTATGATGTAGATCCTTGATTTTGTAAATGAATATCAACCTTAAGTGAGGTAGTTGATGAAGGTAGTTACAAAAGTTAAGTATAAAACAAAGAGAGAGGATGAATGAAGATAACGCACCATGAATGAGGAGAGGAAGAAGAAATTGAGACTGAAAGAGAAAAGAACCCTAGAAGATTGGCACGTTTCCTAAGATAATTTGCAATAGAAATATTGAGGCAAGTACAACAACATTTAATGCAGCCTATCAATTTCGTACAGCACATATGAAGGCTCAGATTTTGAGGCAGATTTTGTACTGCTGTGTTTTCTTTTACATGGCCGTACACCATTTATTGCTGCTAGGAACAAATCCCGAGGCAGGCAGAAAGTACAAAAAAAGTGCAGCATGTGTGAGATCCGTACAGTCCATACCACACGTGTGGAAAGTACAGTAGTTCTGTACAACAACAGATTGGCATGATTTTCGATGTTTTTGCAGTTGTTTTGATGAATGATTTTGTCATTATGGGCCAGAAGAAAAATATTTGATGTGTTGGAGAGAAATATTTCTAAATTTCTTTTAATGAAAATATCTTCTTTCTATGGTTTTCCCCAAGTTGGGGTTTTGCCAGGTCTTAGACCAAAATTATTGTGTTCATCTGCTTAAAGATTGTTTCAGTATTTGACATAATTTTTTGAAGTACATTTTAGAAGTGTGGTTTTACTTTCCAATAATTTTAAGTTAAAACCCTAGTTTTTGTAAATGTTTGACATAATGTGTAAATGAGCAAATTCATTTTCTTAAGTCATATTTTCTTCATTCTCGGTGGAGAGTTTTGCATTCTTCATCGTACCACTTGTTCGTGGGATAAGAGCCAGGTTTAGAGGTGGTACGAGTGGAGTGTGGGAAAGAGTCAAGTGCAGCCTCCTAGATGAGAGGCATTGGTACTTGGTAGAGGTTGAGTCAAGTGAGGAGAAATGGGCTTCGAAGGGAGGAATCTGGCGAAAGGAGGATAAGAAGATGTCATGGCTGCGTTCGTCGAAGCGGAAGGTGGTCGGAGGGGCTCTGCGGGGAGGGATGGGTTTGAAGAGGAGGGACAAACCAGAGGGAGAGCGAAAGAAGTGCGTGGTCAGCTAGAGATTTGGGAGATATAGAGAAGTCTCGAATGAAAGGGAGCAGGTTTTGAATGGCTAGAGCATAATCCACCACAGTAACCCCACCTCCATGTGGTCGGCACGTGAAAAAGTGAGAGTTTGGAAAGCATGGGAGGCCGTTTAGGATAAGTAACTCGTGTGACTCCCCTAACTGCAAGAGATGTTTTCCATATGCTGTAGTGGGCCCCAAGGCATCCTCTAAAATCCGGTGAAGACCTATTGAGACCAGGTCGATCCCCTCGGTACAGAACACGTCTTCCGATCGGTCGTGGAGAGGGATCTAGAGATCTCTGGTGCGAGCATTAAAGTCCCCCATAAGTATGACCTCCCCGTCAACAGAGTACTGGGTGATGCCAGTATATAAGTCCATAAAGCGGTCCCCATCCGCTCCATTGTGGATGGCAAAGGGTGAGGACGGGGGTTGAAAGTAGCATACTGCGATGTAGACGTATCTCAGGGGGGAGATCCTGGTTCTGACCTGAATCCACATGATTTTGGCGTGCTCGTTGGCGGGTACCAATGAGACCCTGTTCTGGAGAGTCTCTAACCCGACAAGCAACTCCTCCTGATCCCCTCACTCCACCTGAACTCCTTGTTTCCTTCTCGCAGCTGGAGAACCAGTGGTAACTTGTAATGTTTGGGAGAGGCCACACAAGGCTCGCATGAGTCTCGGTCACAAGGAGGATATTTGTCGATGCGAGTGCGTCATACAGAAGACCTGGTGATGACCAGAACGACCCATTGCCATTCCAGCAGCGGACAATGATACCTGTGCCTTGACATCTCTCCAGTCGGGCCAGTCATTTGGAGCTTCCCGTTCGAGGCGTCGATCTTAGGGGGAAAGAGTCTCGAATAACCACCTGAAGATTCTTGATAACAACCCATTTCCTTGCCTGTCTTGCTGTCGTGACCTGTTCCCTGGACTTTTTAAGCTCTGCAATCTACGCTTTGGTGACGTCCTCATCAAGGAATATTTTGCTGGGAAGTGAGAACAATTTTCGTTTATCTCTGAGGGCACAGAGCCTATCTATTGCATTTCAGAATCTAATAAAGAGGGTGGAGTCTTGGCCCATCCAAGCTCTGTCCAAGTTTATATCTGGTATGCCAAGAGTATCCGGTAGGAACCCGACTCCTACCTCCATAGGGTCCGAAGAAGGATGAGGTAGAGGAAGACCTCTTACTTTCAGTTTCAATTTCGTTGCTCGTCTGGTCCATTCTTCGATTAGTCTGGCTTGCACTACCTCCTCAACTGCTGTGAGAGGTAGAGTACTTTTTTCTTTTCTTCAAACCACCTGTGCCCATGAGTTAAAATGTGACTCTGTTTCCTGTTTAAGAGAGGCCTGTTTGGATTTAATTACTTCTTGGTCAGTCTTGAGATCACGAATTTTTGCTTAGAAGGCCTCATTTGGAATGTGAGGGGTTTCATGCTTTTGGCTCTCCTGTATTAACTTCCTGAGGGATAAATTGCCCCCTTCAACCACTGAGACTCTTGCAACAAGGGAGTTTACCTCTGAGTGGAGTCTGCTATTTTCCATTTCCAGGGATTCCATTTTCCTTAGTATTGTTTGACTTGGGATGTCCGTGGGGCTGTAGATCGACTCCGGATTGTTGTGGCACTGTTTAAGGTATCTGAACTGTCCCTTGTCGTGGAAATCCCGGGTGTAGGCGTTTGAGGATTCCTAGACCTCCTGGTTTTCCTTCGGATTTTCCATGGGAAAGGAACCTACATTCAGAGCTTGGAATTGAAGAGGGGGTCGGGCTGAAGGGGAGGCAAAGGGGTGGTGCAGTCGGCTGAGGTGGTGGTTAGGGGTGAGGGGAGGTGAAGGGTCACGGTGCAAGGCCTTGGAGTGCGGGCATCGGGAGGTCAGGGTGGCGAGATGGGGGAACCGGGAACCTGCAGGGAGCAGAGCAGGAGCGAGAGCAGGGAAAAATTGTTCGCAGTCTTAGCGAGCAGTGATGGGCGCGCAAGGAAGAGCGGAGTTGGAGGTGAAGGTACGTGTTTTCACATATATAGTAGCCGAGCTACCATAGTCTATTTTTTGGGTACAGTCCATTTTTCAGCCAGATCTCTTTCATATGAGATGCTGAGATGAGCAGTTTTGATGGATCATTATTTTATTTGTGGACTATTATACTCTCCCATGTCTGGACTGAGTCTCAGGACACTCAGATTTGAGGACCAATGTAGCCATTTAGTCATTACAGAGCAGTTATTGATGCCCAGTTTTATATCAGCACTTTCTCATTGGACAGATGATGGTTCAGATGGATTATATGCATGATTATGACTTAACTTGTATTATATTGTGTTATGGTTATCATTGCTCTTATACTCATCTTTGTGACATGTATCAACATGTAGTGTCATGATCTTGTGGTCATAATTATTTGGACTTGGATGTCTTTGTATTATATATTGATGTCCCTACTTAGACTTGGAAGTCCCTGATCTATACTCATTGGTTTTACCCTCCTTAAGGAGAATAGAGGTAGTCATTCCCACCATTGTTTTGGCTTGCTAGTTTTGGCTTCATCTTTCACTGTCTCCACCCATCCATTACCTTCCAGTTTTGTTTTTAACCCGACTTACTACTTGACTTGTGGCATGGAGGACCTTTCCCCGCTAGAACCTTTGTTGGACAAACCTCCCTGTTTATATTGTGTCTCAGCTCTGAGTTGGTGACAGAACTTGCCTTTGGTGAGTTGGATTGTATGCCTCAATCATTCTGGTCGGTTGTCCCGATATTTGGCATTGTGCAGAACTCCCCCTGGTCACTTGAGGTGTTGTTGGCTAAAACTGAAAGCTCATGTACTACCTGTATTGGAAATGTTTATATGCGCCCATGGAAAGTGAAAATGCTAAAACTATGTTTCTTAACATATGTGAAAAAGGGAAAGAGCAATGAAATGCTAAAAAACCCCTTGAAGGGTATAAGAAAAGGTCCAAAAAAGCAATGGTTAAATATATGCTATATCCAAATATTGCTGACCTTATAAAGTTAAATATGTCCCGGATGAAAGCTGCGATTAGCTGTGTTTTTAAGCATTGTTGAAGTCCCAAAGGGTCATATAGGCCAAAAGGGCCATGGAAATAAAATTGATGGTCCTAATGAAACTGGATCAAACTTGATGTAGACATGATGCCTAAGTTGAATAAGCACTCTTTGAACAACTCAACCATTTGTGAGGCACTGCCATTCCTTGTGTTGTTGTTTGTCCGACATGTGGTTATAGTGAGTTTTTCCTTTCCATATCCAAAGTGTCATGATGTTAAGTAGGAAGTCATCCTTTGCCTTAGCCTTGTCAAATTCAGCCTTCACCCTTCACTAGCAAATTGACTACAACTATGAAGTGAGTATAGTCCTGAAAGTCTGGTCTGAGTAATAATAAATAAAACCCTATATATGTATTTGGTTGATGTACCGCCAGTGAAATGACTGCTACTTGTTGTGATTGTTGCTTAAATGATTTGTAGAGCATTTCTTAGCCTTATAACACTTGCAGCAGATGGATGATAGTCTGAGTTATATTATTGGTATCTGGTCATTTACAGATGGTTATATTGTCTATTGGATATGGTTGATGATCAGTTAGAGACCTGAGAGCGGTATGAATATACACCCTAGATGGATTTGGACTCTCTGAGTCTAGTGAGATAGTTTGTTTTTAGTACCGGGTACTTGCAGAGATGGTCATGCTCATTTTACTCTTTGGATGCAGTTTTGCTTCACAGGATGATGAGTCTAAGCAGGGAGATGTTTTTATTGGATCTCCTAGGGCGTTGTATGGGGCATAGAGGGTGCAACCACTTGATTGTACCATAGTACCCCCATCCCAGAGAGCCTGGTGTGGGCTCAGTTTGACAACGCAGGCACCTTAGGAGGCTGTTTTGGCAGGTTCACGTTGCTTGAGGAAGATTAAAAAATGATTAAATGGCTATTGAAGAAATCGATTTGGGCTACTCAGGCAAGGAAATGACATGGGATGAGTCATGATGATGAGAATGATGTCCTCTGCACGTTCTTCAGCAGTTGCAGCAACTGATTGGGCCCACACTTATTTTTTGGGCATTTTTATATTATTTTCTGGAGCTTTTGGGAGGCTCATGATTTCGTCAAGGAGGCACAAAGTCAAAAAATTAAAATATTATATTATTTTATTGTGCCATGGGGCACCTAGAGGGAGTTAGTTAACACTCCATAGACCCACCATGTGCTTCATTTATTTCTTGTTGAGTGGGGTAGCCTCTGTATGGGTGATTTAGTCCACTTTGGTACTATATGGTTATATTGATCCATGTATTGTATGTTGAGCTCATCTAAACCATTGATTAGAACATTTTATCTTTTAATCTTAGCCACTCGTTTTGAAAGTGGTTAGGATTTTGAGTCTCTTGTTTTTATTTAAAGGAGAGAGCTTTTTATTTGTAAAGGGTCTTTGGCTCTTGAATCTGAATGATAGAAAGATTTTTTTGTGGGTATTTTCTGGATCTCTTTTTACATCTAATGTTCTTTGGTGGTGATTGGAAAGTCTCTTGCTTCCTAGCATTCGTTATATTGTGTGAGGTCTATATCTTTTTTTGGGATCATTGTCTTATCTATAGGAGGGTGTTTTCAGTTGGAGCGTTTTGCAAGGGGACCTCAACTCGCTCGGATTGTCTTTGTCTTGTATCAGGGAGTTTTCATTAGCTTCATTGTGATCTATGAATACTTCTTGTTACTTTTCTGCAGATCTAGCTTTTTCTTTCATGGTACAACAAATATAATATTGTTGACGTTTGCTTGGGCAGGATAGGGGGGTGCATTGGTCACTTGGAGCATAATGTTGGTCCTAGAACTCACTCAGATTTTCCAGAATTGATTGGGATGGTGGGGATCATCATTATCAAGGCATCTACAAGCATTTCCAGGTAAGATCTACAGGTCAGTCTCTTCTCCTTCAGATCTCAATCCATTGCACCTGCTTTTCTTCAAAATTTCTGAAAAAACTCTTAAATAATAAAAGTCCAAAAAAAATACTTAATCGAGGAACCACTTGATCTTTGAACAAACCATTTTTGGGTTTTGTAGATTGGGCATCCCTCTCACCAATTCCTCTTCAACGCTATCTAGATTGTGATTGGTTTGCCCTAGATTTGACTTTGTGCCTGCCTGCTCAAACCCCAACGCCCCTACTGAAATTTTTAGTTTTCCAGATTTGACTTTTTTCGGAAAATGATCACTTGGGTTTTTAGATTAGGTCTTCCTCACTCTAGAACACCCCCAACGCTGAGCTAGTTCCTTTTAGGTAGCCTTAGATCTGAAAATCTAACTTTTATCATCTTAACTTCCCTCATCAGATTTTGACTTTTCTAGATCTGATTTTTTCTGAAATTTTCTGACTTGGGTTTGTAGATCAGGCCATTCTGATCTCATCTCCACTCCAACGCTGAGCTGATAGTCTCTTGGTTGTCCTAGATCTCTAGATCTGCCTCTCCAAACCCTAGCGCTAGCCCTCTTCTGTTGGTTTTCCTGTAAACTAAATCTTCCGGGCCAAACACTTTTCTGGGTCCATAGATCAGGGCATATCCCAAGTGGGTTCACTTTAACGCTGTGCAAATATTGACTCCATTACCCAAGGCTCAACAGGCACTGATATCTATAAGCAAAGCGCTAGCCCTCTTTGACCTCTTTCCCCTGAAAGTTGATTGCTCCTTGATGACTCAGGTAATCTGACATTGTCATATCTCTCATTGAGTCTATCCCTTTGGTACTAGACAGTCCCAACTCTGTCCTTACTCACCCTGCCTCGGTTACGTTTCCCGAGGGAGTGGTTGTCTTCATCAATTTCTAGTACCTCAACCCCCCCAGATCTTGTATCAACCCCACAAGTCACCTTGGTTCCACTTTGGATCGAACTTAAAACTTCCAAAACCCTAATCCAAAGCCTTAGCACACTTGGTAACATCTCCCATAGATCTAGGGTCTTCAATTACGTTACACCTTACGTACCTCAAGCCTACTTGATTTGATCTGGTGTTAAGGTCTGATCTCTCTTGTCGGGAGTAGATCTGGGTCTCCCCCTTTGTTGTCTTGGACTTAGATGACATAAAGTGAAGGCTGCCTTCATTGACGTGCCAACCATGCATTTGGGAGTCTAGGCAGTCTTGGTTCCTCTTCCTTAGTTGCTTGCCCCTCTACCATCCATCTTGGATACATCATACATAGGCAACTACAAGGTTGGTAATAACAGTGCGTGGAGTTGCGAATGAGGAGAGCCTCGAGCTACGAGGAGGTTGCAGGTTGAGCTGCGAGCGCGAATGGGCGCGAGCTGCTTGCGTGGACGTGTGGGCGCGAGCAGACGCGGGAGGATGGGCCACGGGCTCGTGAGTAGCCTGCATAGATTGCAGGACGTTGCGAGGAGGGTTGCGAGAGGGCTGCGCGAGGACGACCGCGGATGGCTGCAAGAGGACAGGAAGGGGCTGCATGGACAGGAAGGGGCTGCGAGGACGGTCAAGATATTCTTAAAGTCCTAAAAGAGTGATTGCATCTTTTGATCTTGGCCCTTGATATTTTTGGATCTAGGTTTTGTGTATCAGAGAGATCTATATATTCAGATGCTCTCTCATTGTAAACGGCACTTTTGGCTCTTGAGTTCTTAGAATAATAAAATATTTTTGCAAATCTCTTGGAAGCTTTGTCAAATGTCTTGTATAAAGATTTGAAAGTCTTATTCTCTCTTGCATTCTTGTGGATCTATGCATTTCTAACACTTTGCAGCGTGCTGTCTTCTTGGGGAAGGAAGCGACTTGGTGGGGGGCGCTATTGTGATTCAGCTCCATAGCATTCTCCCAAATCGCCATTGAGTCAGGGAGTATCTTTATTGTGTCTTGTGGCCATCTTAATGTTCCTTGATTCATTTTCTCGTCATTTCATCTCTCTTTTTTGCAAATTGATGCTTACATTGTATATCTCTTTTGCAGGAGGAGGGAGCACTTGGCATCTTGGAGGGATAACGATTTCACTTGGAGAGGTATAGAAAACGCTCGTAATTGATCAGAGAGGCACAATCATCATCATAGAAGGTTAGTAGCAAGTATTTCCAGGTACGTTGCATCTATTTTACTTTTTTGGGAGTTAATCCAATTGTCACCATAAAACCCTCTTCTTTCAAACCCTAGTTTTGTAGATTTGATAGATCAGGTCCTTATTTGATGACAACCATCAAAACCCACTTAGAGATAATTAATTAAACCCTAGATCTGAAGTTTCGTTGAAATTCGAATCCATTTTCCATGGGATCTAGCAATAGTCCACTTTAGGTGGGACTGGGTGGTTAAATCGTTAGATCTATCACTTGGGTATGCTTGAACCCACTTCAATTTCATAGATCTATCCTTTAAGCCTCCATATCTAGTCATTTCTTTTCTCGATTTACTCTCTTGGGGCCACTTTGTCCATTATTGCATAAACCCTAGGTGGATCTCATTAGGGTTTTCCTTATTTAAACCAGATCTATCTAGATCTACATTCTCAAACTCTTTGTGGTATATTTCTTAACAAGTTGGGAAATTTTCATTACCTTAAGCCTCCCCAACTTGGCCCTAATCGTTAGATCTATCAATTGGGTATGCTTGAGCCCACTTCAATTTCATAGATCTATCCTTTAAGCCTCCATATCTAGTCATTTCATTTCTCGATCTACTCTCTTGGGGCCACTTTGTCCATTATTGCATAAACCCTAGGTGGATCTCATTAGGGTTTTCATTATTTAAACCAGATCTATCTAGATCTACATTCTCAAACTCTTTGTGGTATATTTCTTATCAAGTTGGGAAATTTTCATTACCTTAAGCCTCCTCAACTTGGCCCTAACCTCACCTACCGCATCCATCTTCTTAGATCTAGATCTACTTACTCATTGTTCACCTTATACATCACTTGTTTATCCTTTAGAGTGTCTTGAGTAGGTTCGCTAGCCCTCATAGGCTAGTAGGGTCTTCCCCTTGATCATTCTACGGTTTAGTGACAAGAGCTCGTTCGGTGTGACAACTACCTTCCATTAGTAGTGGATGAGCCCTTGCACTGTCACCGATTAGCTACCTCACCTCTACCATCTCGGATGGGATACCTTTAGTGGGTAGCTACACTTTGTGTGATAACAGTAACCATATGTGTAACCATCAATTTACAGTCGTTTATCTTGGATCTCTTCAAGATATCTACTGTGTACTTCCCTTGACCAAGGAAGTGCCATACCTGTAACCCCAAGAAAGAATGCATCAAGTCATCTCGAAATTTGTATCCTCATTTACCTTGCACCTTGCTATAAGCCCCTCTGCACCTGTGAGAAACAAATCATTTACGTACAACACCAAGGTGAGTGGATTAGACCCGACAAGTATGAAGTACAAGTTAGGATCCACCTCACTCATGGTGAAGCCAATGCTCTACAAGTATTTGTCATTCCTACAATACCATGCCTCAGGGGACTGATTGAGTCCATACAAGGCTTTTTTAAGCTTGTACACATGAGACTCCCTCCCATATACCTCGAAGCCTTGAGGTTGCTCTATATATACTTCCTCCTCATTGATCCTATTGAGGAAAGTTCGCTTCACATCCAGTTGGTGAATTCTCCACCTCATGATTGAGGCAATAGATATAATAGCTCGAGTGGAAGCATATCTGGCGACAAGAGCAAATGTCTCCTCGTAGTCCACTCACTCTCTAAATGCACCCTCTTACCACAAACCTCGCCTTGAACTACTTGATGCTTTCATTTGCAACATGCTTGATTTTGAGGAGCCACCTAGAAGTTACCATCGACTTCCCCTCTGGTCTAGGCACTGTAGACACTGAGAGGGGGGGTGAATCAGTGTGAAGCCAATTTTAAACTTTTCTTAGCTTATCACAGTTAGCTACCAATTCATCATTCCATTACATAATCAAAACATCTTTCACTTCATCATTCACATAGCACAAGCATTTCATTCATAAAGAACCATAACACAAAAGAACACAACACCATATAATTTTATAATATTTTTGTATTAGATTTGGTTCGGCTACAACTGTTAGGCAAAATCAACACCTACTGATACATAGAGAACCTACTCTGTATCCAGGACCTTGCCTGGTTTTCTTAGACCCTGCTAAGAAGGGTTTGAGGTATCCTAACCTCAAAAGCAAGTCAAGCTTGCATTTACAATTAAAGTACATTGTCATGTCAACATCATCTGTTTCTTCAATCTATTCTGCTGCTGGTCAATGCCGCTGATCATCTGCTCAACTCTAATCATGCTCATCTGCTCATCATCAACGCTGCTCACCAATCGCTGTACTCTAGTCATTGTCAGATCATCCCTGTAGATATCACTGCCACATCCTAAGCAATTTCTGTCATCCTAAGCAATTTCTGTCATATCAGCATTCTGTCCACCAGCATCATCACCAACAATCTCTGTTACATCATCAATGCTGCTCATCACATCAGCACTGCTCATCATTCTGCCTTATGAGCAATTCACTGTCAACTGTCCAAGTCACTCCCAGCTGCACATAACATAGTCAACTCAATTAACATAAAGGTCTTCTCAAACCAGACTGTCTAACAGCAATCAACCTGGTCATCATCATCATTGTCTTCTTTACTTGTTGCTGGTCATTAGCCTGTCACTATCTTTTGTCATATCATATCAAACTGCAGTCACTGTCGTATGAATGGCTGTCACTTATCTTGGCAAGACAATGTATGTCACTGTCTAGCTATCACATAAAGATGCCATAACTGCTGTCAGGTCAATTTGAGACTGATGCATTTCATTCCCAAACAAATATGGATCTTTTTACAGAGCTGGAAATGATTGATAAACAACCAGAAATAAATGGCAGCTTGTAGAGTTTAATCATCTCATGTACTCTGTTCATATACTATCTGCTTATTTCAATGTGCGTATCACTCCTGTAAACTGTATACAACTCTGTGAATATGCTACCATATCAAGTACCATGTGTGCATCATCATGGAATACTGAGTTTAATGTTTATCAGAAGGTTTGTACAATCATATCACCATCGTACATCACTGTACATTCAGTCAATGGTATTCACATAGGTCATTGTATTTAATACTTGTATGCACATTCAAACATACCTTGTCTGTAGAAGATCACAACTCGAAGCTCTGCTGTGTATCAGCATTACCCTAGCACTTCCTACAACGAGTTATTCCTTACTGCTCCACATAAATTTCACTACTTACTGCCCAAGTCTTCAAGAGTCTCTCTTGTCAAGTCTTGTTCATGTTTTCAAAGGACTGCACCTGTCAAGTCTTAGCTGAGATCTTCAAGGAGTAGTTACGTATCAACATCATCTTCATCAAGGCATCATTTGTTTTGTATTGTTGTTGTTGTGCATCACATCAACAACTTTCTAGATCTTGATGAGCATGCACAGATCTTTGATGTTTGATGAAGTATACACCCAGACCTCTCAGACACTTGCATATCATAGACCATACTATCCAGCCATTTAAACAGTCATAAGAAGCTTCATAATAATAAAAGAATATAATAGTACTGAAAATTCTTTCAAACCTTAAAGATGATCCTAATTAGCCTTGATCTTCCTTTTGCATTTTCTTCCTCATACTTGCTTCTTCATTTTGCAATCTCAGACTCGGATCACTGCTTCAAATAGGGAGAAAAGACTACTGCCATCATCACCATCTTCATCAGGGTCTATCAAACATCAAGGTCTTTGCTTGTGCATGTCAAAAACTCAGTGTATGTCTGCTGTAGATGGACTGTTTAGCCCCAAAGAAACCACTGTGGAAAGCTCAGTTTACTCATCAAAAGAAGGCAGCAATAATTATCACTTACATCACCAAAACTTGGACTGTTTAGGCATCCCAAAACTCAGATTGAAGACTGTGTATGACTTCAAGAAATTCGGGACTGTTTCAAGCATATTTATGGTAAAATATATGGACAAGTAGCAGCCTGTAATATACGCCCGAAAAGTCTCAGTCCAAGTTAACTCAACCTTTTTAAAAATCAGACTTTAAAAACTTTACTGCTGCTGCAAAAATTGGTGGACACATCATGCTTGAACTTATGAGTATAGGACTGTTTATGAGCTTCAAACGAGGACTGGTATGCTGAGATAAAAGATCTTCATCATGTCATGTTGGGGCTGTTTGCTTGACTGTGGAATAGCCTCCAAAACAGTCACAAACATAAGAGTTTTTCCATAAAAAAAATGTCCAAGAAGAATACTGCCTCAGTCTGTTTTGTGTTTTGAAAACCCCAACACAAGTCACAAGAAAGGACTGTCAACAAATTCGGGACTGTGTAAATGGTGCCCTTTTATGGTGTTGGTTCAGCACATCTTTAGCACTTGATGACTCCAACAGCTCGCAGTTTTGTATTGTGTAACTACTTCAAACAGTTCACAATTTCAGACTGTAATCACTTCAAACAGCTCGCATTTTGGAGTTAGATGATTGCTTCAGTCAGCGAGCCCATCTCTCATATCAGCGTTAATTGTTTGCATGAATCAAGACATAAGAAACAATTCTGCTGTTGATAATGACAAGCCCTAAATCTCTGCTGCTACCAAAATACCCATGAAACACTCAACTGCTGATCTTTTGTCATCTGCTGCTCCAAAAACAGACCTAAACAAGGTTGAGGTTGCTGCTGCCTTTTGTCACTGTTCCTCCTTTTATGCTGCTGCTACAGTTCACTAGTTAGGGCATCACTTCATCTTCTTTACTGCTGCTATCAAATTAGGGCCACAAAAAAAAGACATAAAATGAGCTTGATTGCTGCTGCCAAATTGGGTCTGCTGTTGTAAAAAGAGGAAAAATTTAGACTGCTGCCTTATTTAGGGCTTCAAAAATTATCCAAAAAATCCCAGTCTGCTACTACCCAAAAAAATCAGTCTGCTGCTGCCCGAAATTACAGTTTGCTGCTGCCCGAAATTTGCCTCAGTGGACAGTCCGAAATTTCCACAGTGCTGCTGCTCCTTCTGCGGCTACCTCAGAGACCTCCGAATTTACCTCAGTTTGACCTCCAAAATTGTAGAGCTAATTCGAAAATTTTGTCATATCAAAAATGAATTTTTGATGGGGTTGTTGCCTACCTATTTCAACTAGGTGGCAACTCCATGTACATGAAGTGTACATAATTGTACTTTGGAAAAATCTGAGGATTTTTCCACTTTTGCAGGGCAATTGCCCCTTTGTAAAACGAAATGTCCGCTCCCCTGCGTGGGAAAATTAATGTAATTTTATGTGCTGGTATGGATTATATGATACGGATGCCACACCATGGAACGGGTTGTTAGGGAAGTCCCCTCATCGAGTGTTTTTCCCTTTCCAATTGACCTTGTTGCGTAAACGAGTTTAATCGGTTTGGTTTTCACTCAAAATCCTCCAAAGTGGTGACGAGCGTTCTACCAGTCAATTCCATGAGGTGGCTAAGGCTTTAAAGAGTGATTCATGACCATGCTAGGCATCTGTATAGAGTCTTGCGGAGTTTCGTTGTGTTGTATTTTTATTAATTTTTTCTAGTTAATTAACTTCACCCTTGGGTGGTTAATTAACTAGGTTTTTGATGTAATAATGTAATTGCTCAAGCATGGCATTTTGTAATAGGGGCTATGAATGCAAAGTGAATTGCTATGAAACCCCCTAAGCCACTGCTTCGAGTCCCATGTCGTTCTGATAAGCAGTTGAAGAGATAGACCAATTTTGGTCAGGAGGGGTCTATCTCCCCTAGGGAAATTTTTAATTTTCCTAAGTCAAAATTCATATTATTTGATTTTGAAGTAAAAAATCAAATAATGCCATGGTAAATTGGTTTGGGGGTTGTTAAGCCTAGGAAAATTTATTTCATAATTTTTCCACCCCCCCCATGGCCAAGATATTAATTTTTCCAATTTTATTTTTAATTTTTCCTAAGTCAAATTGGGAAAATTTAAAAATTAAAGTAAAAATTAAATCTATGGTAAAAATTATTTTTAGCCTAAGTTAAAGGTTAAATATCATTTTGGTGAATAATGAGTGGTCAAAGCCAAATCTAGAGGCGTCCAAGTCTAAGCCCTCACTAAAACCCTTGCTAAAAGTGGGGGCGCTACATTCTAATGAGAAGAAACTCCACCATTTTTAGATAGGGCGTCACCATAAATAGTGGGGGCGCTATTTTAGTAGGGCGTCAAGCTTAAAGGAGGGGCGTTTACCAAATAGAGGGCGCTAGCTATTTGGAGAAGGGCGCTATCAAATGGAGAAAGGGCCAAATGTAGAGAGCGCTACCAAGTTTAGTGGGGCGCTACCAAGTTTAAAGGGGCGCTAGCCACATTAGAAGGGCGCCATTTTGAAGGTCAAAGCCAAATTTGGAGGGCGTCCAGCTAAATTTGGAGGGGGCGCCTTGTTGGGCCCACGTTTTTTACCCAAATGAAATCCAAGCCATTGATTGAGAGGAGGATCTTGGTCAAATACCTAGATCTAAGGGTATATATTGGTTTGACATGGATCAAGCATCCTAGCCATTGATCAAGAATTAATCTAAGGGTCGAGATTGATTAAGAGGAATGCAAAGCCAAAAACCTAGATCTAGTGGTGGAGATTTAACCTAGATCTAGATCTAATCTCAGCAATTGATCTTCAAGGGGTTCGGGGTCTTCCTCAACTATAAAATGGGGGCCTCACTCCCTCATTTCTCATGCTCTCTCATGCTATTGTTATGCTGCCGGATTACTTCTCGACTCTTCTCTCACATTTTCTTCTTGCCATTGTAATATTCTTGCCCTAGTTGGGCCATAATACAAGTAAATGCTTTGGAGGAACTTTGGTTGCTCTTGTCTACATTTGTGCTTCTTGTGAGGTAACCTGTTTTATTTTTATTTAGTTGCATTTGTATTAGCTTGGATAGTTCTCCACAAAGTATTTTGTGGAGAAACTTGTAGGTAGAAGTGTTTTTACCTACATTTGTGAGTAGATTAGTAAGACTCTACAAAGTATTTTGTAGGGTTTATTTGTTTACTCACCTCTTTGCTCATATTTTGCAGCGTCTATAAGTTTATTGCAGGGATCCAAAGCGAAGGAGTACCCCTTCCATTGTTTTAAAAAACAGTTTTTCATTTTCGCACTTTCTGTTACAAGGGTTTTAAAACTCAGTTTTTATCGCTGTATAGTGATAAAAACTTTGGTTTTAAGGCCCCAACCCATAGTATATTAGTTTAGGCTTTAAGTTCTGCTATTTACATGTTGCTTTCACTTTAAAAACAGTCATTTCCAGCGATTTATTTTCTGTTTTCATTTTCGCACTTTCTGTGAAAAGGGTTTTGAAACTCAGTTTTTATCACTGTATAGTGATAAAAACCTTGATTTCAAGGCCGCAACCC
>LPNX010767532.1:172136-236880 GCA_001517045.1 Pseudotsuga menziesii | reverse complement strand
AGCTTAAGCAGATTTATTTTTCCTGTTACCCACCTATCTCTGTGACAGACCACCATCTCTGTCACAGAGATTGCTGTGCGGTTAGGCTTTACTTTTACAGTTTTTTTTTCAAGTTCAGTAATCTGTAAATTTTCTGTTAAAGGAAGTAACCATACAACCCATATATCCTGCGTATCCTCTATCCACTTGTCATCTCCCTTTAGGGACTTCAAGTTGGATATGAAAAGCAGGAGAAGTGGGGGCTTAGGTAATTAAAGAAACACTTTATTTTCCTGCTACAATCTTCAAGACATTTTATTTTCAGTCCAAGATCGAATACCAGCACCTCCCATAAGGGACATCGCTTGGTGATCTTGTTGATAACTTAAAATTTACATTGCATCTTAATCACCCAAGACTTAAAATTAACCCATAAAATTAACCAACAAAGCTTCTCTATTTCCTGCTCCTCTACTCGGTTATCACCCTTCGGGGTACTCCGAGATACGACCAGGGGAAAGGGAAGTCCTAGTTTAATAGGCATCCATTTAGTGATTTTCGGATTGATTAAAAACAGTGACTCGGAAGCTGCAAGGGGTAGTAGACCGAGGGGGTCTCTAGGCGCATCGACGTCCTCCTTGTGAGCATCGGGCCATTGGGGTTTGCCTGTGAGCTAGGGGTGGGCTTTGCTCCCACCTGTTGAGCGCAACAGCAATCCCTCTTCGGTTTGAGAAGAACTAGATCGGGGTAGTCACACCACCGGTTCTAAAACATAATCAAAGATTCGAACTCTAATAAAATTTATTAAAATTTACCAA
Organism: Pseudotsuga menziesii; assembly: GCA_001517045.1. Lineage (NCBI taxonomy): Eukaryota > Viridiplantae > Streptophyta > Pinopsida > Pinales > Pinaceae > Pseudotsuga > Pseudotsuga menziesii. The sequence goes on along the minus strand of LPNX010767532.1, from coordinate 236,083 downwards.
GAGACATTGCAAAACGTCCTTTAAACATTGGTCCATTTTTATCTTTGCCTTGCTGTTCAAGGTTTTACTACAAGCACTTTCACTTTTATTTTACTGCAAGCACTCCAACACTCTACTTTCAGTTTCATTTACTTTCAGTTCTGCAATTGTTCATGTGGTGAATGCTTAACATTTGTTTAAATTGCTTCAAGTAAATCAAACTTAAAGTCCTTTTTCTTCATTTACTGTTGGTTAATAATTTCCATTTAGAGCATTTTCTTCTGCTATCTTTGGTTCATAACTTGTAAATCTTGTTCATTGGTTAATATTGATAAATTTAGATCAACTGTATATTGCTTAATATCTTGATTCATTATTTATTTGCTCATTCATTTTGTTGTACAACACCTAAGCTGTAGTTTAATCTTAACTTAAATCTCAAATTCATTTGTAAGATTATAAAGTTGTAATCCACCTTTAGACTCCATTTGTAATAGGCACTGGTCTTTATTTATCTCAAGGTCTGCTTGTCATTAAAGGAATTCTGTGCACTTGCATGCTGCTTGTCATTCCTTAGATATTCTAAAGTCTTAGCCTTAATTCTTAATAAAAGATCCCTTTAATTAATCTGTAATTAATTAATAAAACTGGAACTTAGTCTTTCTGTAGGGACTACCCCCCTTGGCTCTGTTGGGATCTTGCCTAAACGGAGGAGTTGTGGACTGTGGTGACAGTGGTCCCCAACTCTCACTTGCTCCCAAGGACACACATAGCAGGTTGTGACTTTCCTGCGTATTAAAGTGTGAATTAGGCGGCAACAGGGGTATCAGAGGTCTCTAAGGATTGTAGGTTCTATGGAAGAAGAAGGGTTGGAAGCCCCAATGTCTCAGTTAGATGTTGGACATGTAAACAAGTCGGACATGTTGCTGCCACATGTCACACATTGAGATGCTACACTTGCAGTGGGTTTGGACACAAAGCCCATGAATGTGCCAGTCAAAGAAGTCAAGCAAGAATGAGTACTCCATACACATCAGCAAGAAGATTTGAAGATCAAAAGACAAATGCCTACAGTCAAGGATACGCTCAGGCATGGAGAAATGAAGCGGATCAAAGAAGTGTTGGAAGTTCCAACAGCTCAGTCAGATGTTGGTCATGCATCCTTTTCTAAAAGATGACAACAAAACTTCAGTCCTCCATCACTGAGACTGAGAGCAAGTTCTTTTTTAGTCCTGGTACATATAGCACATCCTGGGAATCAAATGAACCTCATTACTCAAGATGGAATGAAATTGTTCCCTCTCCCTTTGCTACATACTTGGCATCATCACCAAGCTCCACACAGATCCCTTAGTTTGTCTCCGTTAGACTGCTAAATAACTCCTGTGCTTCCATCATATGATGAAATGCACTAGTGTCTGCGTACCATGCGCTCCTAGCAACTGTGCTGGTGGAAAGGAAGGAATTTAGTGAGAAGTCATTCTTGAACTTCCTAATGATTAAGCTTCTATAGATGCTGCTATTTGCTGCAATTTTCCTTATCCTATCTTCTTCTCTGGACATTGTGATGCATTGTGCCCATTCTTGTGGCAAATGAAACACTTGATTTTACTCAAGTCCTTCTTCTTCCCTGGCTCTGAGGTTACCCCTCACTATTAACCTTCTTGCTAGGAACCTTTCCTTTTCCCTTTTGTGTCTTACTGACAAGGGATAGGTTCTCATCACTACCTCCTTGCTTGCTAGCTTTGGACTCCTCTTGAGTCTCTTCTTGGATGCAATCATTTCAAAGCCTCTTCCAATTGGGAAGTTTCTCCCAAGCACAGATTCATTTTGGAAATGGTTCCCAAAGGTTGGTGAAACCATTCAATGCCACATTGACAAGTTTTGCATTAACCACTTTCTTGCCAATGGTTGCAAGTTGATCACGTATCTGGGTGATCCTCATGAGATAACTGGTAACATTGTCAGGTTTTGACATCTGGATGTCTTTGAGTTTATTCTTCAAGATTATCTTCCTGTTCATGTTGTCACTCTAGAACAAATCCGCTATAGCCTTGTACATTTCTTTGGCCGACATTTTCTCTACTACATGAGAAATCAAGTGATCCTTCACATTGCCCATGATCACTCTTTGGGTTTTGATGTCAGTAGAGATCATGTTCCTTCAAAAGCAAGGTTACCCTCGCTTTCCAAGACAAGAAGTTAGATACCCCATCTAACATGTCTTTAAATTTGAGACTGGTTGCTACCATTTCTAAGATCTGATCAAAATAACTGGCATGCGCTTATTCCTTTAAGTAACCACCAAGGTCTACTATTGTAAACCCTAGATTTGCGCTAGATCTGTCTACTAGTCGCTCATATCTAATAGATCTTATTGCTGTAAAATTTAGATTTGCCTCCCTCTCAAAGTGAATGCTTTAATACCATGTTAAAGTTTCTTAATCCCAAATCTAGATAAATAATTTTCTAGTGATTTTCCATGCTAGAAATTAAATTGTAGCTCATTGAATAATTTATACTTATTGAATTATTAAAGGATTTAAATAGTAGAAGCAAAATGGAAACAAATCATTTAATCAGACATACATAGAATTTTTTGCACTTCAAATAGGCTTTTCATTAAATAATGTCCAAGCATACAAGGGCCCCCTTATTGGGAAAATGGTCCAATGAGAAAAATACTACTACAACAAACTTGGCAAATTGCCCTCTTGATAAAACTTCATCAACCTACAAATCTGCCCTAGAGAAACCCCCACCACCTTTCGTTGCCTGCTACACTTGTACATTTGCGCTGTATATTCTAATGTATGACTGCACGACTTATATAGATCTACTGTTGTTGTTGCTCGGCCTGTGCAACCTGTGACTGACTTGTATGGCTAACATGTGTGGTTGTACGACTGTTGTACGACCCTGCTTGGCTATACGATTTCCCCTGCAAGTTTGAAACTCTTTCCTAACTATATGGCCCTGTTGCAAAAGATTTTTTGACTGCTATCTTTCTCTCGCCAAATATGGAAAATGAAAGTCTTTCACTCTCCTCAAAATAAATTTCTCACTCAATGCTTGTGTCTTCTCCTCTCACCTTCTATGCCTTTTATCATCTTGAGATGAGCCAAATCTCTAACCTCCTAAGTGATCAATGGTTGAGATTAGATCTCTCCCTCACTTGAGATCAATGGCTAAGTTGAATCTAATTAACTTAAATCACTAATGCCAAGAACCTAGTTATTTGATTAAATTAACCTCAATTAATTTTGTTGCCGCCTAATTTGCACGTCGGGGTCACGTGGCAGAAATCATCAAGCCATTGGGTGCGACCTTGGGGGCAAGCAAGAGTCAAGTGCTATCACTTGACCTTGACTCCTCCTTCTAGGCTCTCTCCTAGCGAAGCCAAGGGGGGTGGTCCCTAGCAAAATAAACTATGGTGTTTAATCTATAAATTAAAATAATAAGTCTAGGGGATGATAACAATAAATACCTAAACCGAGATGATTTGCAATTAGTTTAAATAACTAGCATTTAAAATATCATTCCAAATAACACATTGATTAACTTAAGCATCAAACATAAAATAAAATGCCAAATAGACTAGTGCTAATGGAGTGCTTGTAAGGGGGTTGCTAATGAAGTCTCGAGAAGTATTGCAGTTGTCTCGGTTGGTCAGTTTTAAAATTATTAAATGAGTAGTTAGGGAGTGGGTAAATTCTTGGTAAATTTTATTAAGAATGTGGTAATGATCTTATTATTATGGGGGAAATGGTATTCCAGATATACCATGGGGGTACGACGAATATGTCCGGATTTACCAAGGAGTGGGTCTCACAGTGACGTGTGGGCTAGATGGAGTCGTGGAGTTGTGTTCGACACTACACCAAATGAGGGTGTAGCCTAACGGTGCCCCATGATCACTTTCTAGTGGTTCCCGCTTCACTTGCAGAATTTCCCCACAACCTGGTAAAATCGAATGAAGTGTCGGATTTTCACTTGTAGGGATTAATCAGTGTTCCACCAAGTTTCCAAGACGGGGGGGCGTGGGAGCGGGGAAACGCACATTGGGGACGTGTAGAGACACCCCAAAATTTTGGGGTATTTTGGGGGACGGGGGGGTGGGGAGGCGTCAGGGTCCCTAACATAGGGGGGTCAGTCTCTAAAATTATAAAAAAGAAAAAAAAATTAATAAATATATGAACCCCAACATATAAACATATCAATTCCTCATTCCATCACCATTTGCATACAGGATGCTTATGTTCTCGAATACTTTAGTGTAATTTAATGTAATCGTTATAGCCAAGCATATCATATCGATGTTTGTTTCTTTTTATTTGTTTCTATTTCGTTTTAAAATGACCATTTAGTGTAAAAGCCTAAAATTTAAGATGAACCATTTCTTTTTTAAGTAAAAATTTAAAAAATCGAGGGCAGTGGGGGCCTGTCAGAGCCCCCCATTTTCAGGAGGGGGCGTGTGGGAGCCCCCCAATTCGGGAAACTCCTAGACCCGCGTTTCCCCAAGTTTCGCAGAAAGGGGGGCCCTGGGAAACGTTTCCCATGGAGCCCCCCAGCCCCCGGGGTGTGGGAAGCGTAGGGAGCGAGCCCCCGACCCTAGGAGGCGCGTCCCCGTGGAACACTGGGATTAATTGAAGTGTTCCACTAATTACTAGTCACTTCAATCCCTTTCTGATTGTTCCACCGATCCAGTCAAAGGCCCGCAGTGGTCACAAGAGCATACGAAGAATGAAGCCTTGTAACTTTTAAGTGTTTTAAGAACTAAATGTGAGTTTTTAAATCACAGTGTCGATACTCTCGTTACCAAGAACACAACCGGATTGGTTAATTTTACTTTTAAAAAACTTAAAAGAAATTGAAAGAATTGAAAAAATTGAAAAAAATAGAAAAATTGCGAATCCCCCCTAGGGGGATGGTGCGTGGGCATTTGGCTGCCCACTTGCTTCTCTTTTTTACAATGATTTAGAAATAGAAACTACTTGTGCTCCTTTGTAGAATATGAAACACAAGTTTTACAAATATAGGGCCTTAGAAAAATGGCCAAAGAGAGACTTGTGAAAAGAGGGGTCTCTGGATTGCTTGTTTCTTTGAAATTTGGCCTGAGTGCCTCTCTTTTTTATCGTATTTTGCTGGAAAACAACAAGTAATGTTATGCTAAAAACAGTGAATCAATCAATTAAAGGTATAAAATTTTAGCATAAAAAATTAGTACTTTGAAAAGATAAATTTTGCAATTTTTTAACAAGGTACTTGAGCAAGTCTAGATCTATGAAATATTACTTTTAAAAATCAGATCTGAACTTTCAACGTGCATATATAAATCAGATTGATAAGTTACTCTCCAATATATTAATGAGATTTAAATATGTAATAAGAACTAGTAACTGAAAATTTAAAATTTTTATGTGACAGAAAGAAGAGAGAAAGACTGCCCCGAAAGCTTGGAAGCTTGGGTAATGGAGTTTTCCAATGGAAGGAAGAGGGATATAGATCTTTCAATGATGACACAAAGATGTGGGAGAGTCAATCAAGATCCACCACCTCTTTGAAAGAGCTACCTGCACATCTTAAACTAAACCTTGAAATATTTGTTAGTAACCTGTATCGCTTGCACAAAATATTAGAAAAATATGCATACAAACAAGTAAAACATATAATTTCTTGATCTTTGCATATAAGAAGACAAAGAACTAAGCAAGGAAACAAACTTTGATTAGTTTTTTAACATCTATCCTACCAAGCACGATTATAACCATATACGAACAAAGCATGAAATTGGTACAAGTATACCTCACATAAAATAATAGATCATCCACACATTGATACCCTACATAAATATGCCTCCAAAGCCTTCACTTTATTCCACAATGATAACAAATTACAAAAGATAGGAGTAGAGGTTCAATGCCCAATTCATCCATCAATATTGAAGAGAGAATGCTTGCTTAAATAGAATACCTAACAAACTAGAGGGGGCGCTAGCTTTGAATGTTAAGCCCTTAATAATGACACATTACACCATATAGTGTGGCGCATTACCCCAATATTGTGGTGCATTACATATTATTTATGTAGGCTTGGGCCTATTAGTGGGTTTATTAGTTGTTATTGTACATCTTTATCTCCTATATATAGGAATGAGATATTCGCATTTTAGTCATCATAGTATCTTATCTTGTCTTGTCTACTCAGTACATTGTGTAAGGAGCATACTTACCAGGCTCAGAATCGACAATAAATTGGCGAAGCAAAATAGCGAAGAGTTTGAATCGGATCAGGAAAAAATCGGCAAATACAAAATATTAAATATATAACTCTATTTTGAATTTAGAAAAACAGAAATATTATAGATATTCAAAACAACCATGTCCATACACTGTAAGATATCAATAGATGTCCAAAATATATCAAGTTTCAACTCATGCATAACATGAGTCCATAATCCAGAAAGATGTCCAAAATATATCAGTTCTCATCCATAAGATGAGTCCAAAAATACATAAAGTGGGGATCCAAAATCTAGAATCTAGATACTAAATACGAAATAGTAAGAAAAACTAAGAAGTAGATGCTCTTGCATCTCCGACTGCTTGACCCTCAACGGTCTCTAAGTCCTCGGAACTAAAATGAGGAGCCTCCTCTGAATGAATCCAAGTAGATGTAGCAGTAGTTGTAGGATCCCCATCCTGTTCCAATTCTAGCTCCAAGTCATCCTGGCCCATGGAAATAACTGAATGATCCAATCCTGTCAACATCAAGATACATTCAAAATGTGAATTAAACTTTAAACTTTAAACCAATGATTAAAATTTAAGATTACAAATGATTATCAATTAAGCCTTTAAAATGTCTCACCAAGTAATTGCCGGTTGCGAAGTCGAAGGTTGTAGTGGACAAAAGCGAGGTCATTCAAGCTCTTTTGTGTCAAGCGACTACGCCTCTTGGAATGGATTTTCTCAAACATGCTCCAGTTGCGCTCGCAACCTGAAGCGTTGCAAGTTTGATTTAGGATCCTAGTGGCAAACTTTTTAAGATTTGCCGTATCACTGCCAAAATTTTGCCACCAAAGACCTAACATGTGGCAAGGGTTACAAAGTCAAGATTGATAATTGAAGATGAAAAAATTTAGAAGAATTAAGATAATAAAATATAAATTATAAAAGATAATACAAAATTACAAATTATAAAATACCTGGAAACATTCTTGTCCTTTCCCGTATAGCACTGTTATAAGCAAACAATTTTGAAGGAATCCTATAGTCTTGCAGCTGGGCAATGATACGGGTTTGGACTTCTGGATTTGGGTTCATCCTCTCAATGCAAGTCATAAGCCCTCGACCAACCTCCCCATCCTCACTAAATTTGGTCTTGTCATAAAAATATGTTGGATTGAAAAAGTATCCAGCATCATGTAAAGGAGAGTGCAATTGCCTATCCCACCTCTCATCAATGATGTCCCAAAGAGGGATGTACTTGATCTCATAATTCATATATTTGGCTTTTATGGCTTCCTTGGCGAGAACCATTGACTCATAAATGTAACCCATGACGTGTTTCTCACCATCAACCATCCTGAAAGATTAATTTAAGACTTTAAGTTAATTAACATGTAAAAACATTTGAATTCAAATTGAATTGATGAACATTGAAAATGTTTAGAAATTAAGTACCTGAGCACTTTGAGAAGTGGTTTTGTCACAACAATGATCTCTTTTGCATCTCTCTAGAAACCATCATTAAAGACGAGCAACAATTTCAATGCCCTCAAGGCTTCTTCCATGTCTAGAATCCATCCACTCAGGTCCCAAAAACATTCTCTTTAGATTGACCTTTTGCTCTACAACAGATTGCAAGGAGATGAAGTTTGTTGCAAATCTTGTCACTCCAAGATGAACAAGTTCCTTGCCTTCAGTGTATGTTCTCATGGTGGAAAGGGCATTTGTGTGATTGTAGATGAATTTGGTTATGGATTTTGCCTTATCCACAACCTCTTGTATCCAATGAAGTTTCTCGATGTCCTCGAGCATCAGGTCTATGCAGTGTGCAGCACAAGAGCTCCAAAATATAGTGGGGTGCCTAGCCTCGAACAATCTGCCAGTATCCATATAATTAGTTGCATTATTAATGATATTTTGCACAATGTTTTCTACTCCCACTTCTTCAACAGCTTCTTCCATCATTTCACAAATAAGTTGAGCACCCTTAACTTTGTTTGATGCATCCACTGATTTGAGAAACATTGCCCCCGTTGGACAAGAAACGAGGAAATTAATCAAAGTTTCATTCCTCCTATCTGTCCATCCATCACTCATGATGGTGCACCCTGTTTCTGCCCATGATGTACGAAACTCAGCAAGTACAAGGTTGAGGTCATCAACACTTTCTAACAACATATCTATCCTAAGGCTCTCAGATGTAGGGGCTTTGAACCCCGGACGTACAACAGCAACTGCATCAATCATGGATTGCCAGTAAGGGCTTCTAGCACAATAGAAAGGGATGTCAGAATAGTACCAAAAGATAGCAATGGCCTTTCTTGCTTGCTTATGGACATTCTTTTTCCAACCAGTGCCATCTAAGCTAGGTTGGGCACCTATATATGTATGGGGAGCAAAAAAAGAGTGTATATTTCCTCCTCCAACACTCAAATTTGTAGGAATAGGAGGAGGAGGTTGTGCCATTTGGCTTCGATCTTGAGCCATGTTTGGAATATGAAAACTTGGGTTAGGCGAAGGTATTGAGGATTCAACAGAAGGAGGTGACAAGGGGGTATTAGAGGATTGTCCACCTCCAACATTGCCATCTCCATATTTAACCCAGCTTTCTTCAAATTTGTTTCATTCATGCAATCAATGGCCAAGCTGGCCTGGTGTCTAACATCCTCAGGTCCAGCTTTGCAAAAACTAATGTCATGCCCTGGAAGCTTAGCAATGTGGAGTTTGAATCTGTAAATTCCATCACTGCAATGTTCTCTGCAAAATTTACAGAGCAGTTTAGTTGACCCTGGAATCTTCTCACAATAAGCCCAAGCAAAGTCTTTTTCTCTTGGCATTTTCACACTGTCAAACAGACAATCACTATCACTGTTTCACTAGTTTAATTGTTGTTACTGCTAGGGAACAAATTGCTGCTAGTGCTAGGTAAGAAGGGCTTGTTTCCTAGGACACCTTCAGGCTTGATGAATCATGAAAGAAGCCCTACTCTGCAAGTGCAACATAAATAATACAAATTAAAAAGCATAAGATAAAAATAAAATGAAATAAAAAATAAAAAACATTCTTAAAGAAAGCAACCCTGCGCTACAAAAAAATACATAAAACATAAAAATTAAAAAGCATAAAATAAATAAATAATAAAATGAAAAAAAAGCAGTCAGAAACGTACCTGTGGGCTGTGACTCATGAGCACCTATATGCTGTGTAGTGTGACCTCCATGAATCACGATTCACGATCCTAGAAGTATAAATAAAATTTAAATAAATAATAAATGAAAAAAAAATAGGAGGCAGAGTAGCACGCATCTGTGACCTCCATGAATTATGACAATCTAGCAGCGAAATTGTGACCATGATATAGAATTCTGCAAATTGCAACTGTGCAAACCAGCTAGCACGCACCTGCAACCTTCGCCCTCCTGCAAATCCGATGATGGCCCTTCTCGGAGACCGCGTTGTCAAGAGAGTGGAGGCTGAGCCTGTTGTCCGTCGATTGCACACTAGCAGCAGAAACTTTCCGAAAGTTGTCTCCTCATTTAGGAAAGTGGAAGAGGTGTGACCTTGGGGGCACGCACAGAGCTAGGTACTGTCACCTACTCCTAGCTCCTCCGTTTATGCTAACTCCTAACGAAGCCAAGGGGGCTAGTCCCTACAAAAGAGTTTCTATGGCTCTTAAGTTGTTAAAGTGTTTTTAATGGTTATGGATGCGGATGGGTGTTGTTTAGGAGTTATTGTGATTAGAAATGATTAAAATAATGAATTTCAAGCACACAAAAAAAGCAATCCACGTTGGTGTACTAGATTAAAAGATGAACAATATATCAAGACTTTATAAGCCCTCTAAAGCATGTATTAATACCCACAAATTAACAAAAGCAAAGAAATTGAAATAATATCACCTCATTAATCGGAACATATGCATCCAAGATCTACACAGCATGAGCCTCCAAAGCCTTTCTTTATTAAAATAGGTTGCATAAGAGCAACAAGCATTACAATATTTCACCAGAGGTTCTCTACATCAATCATCCACCCTGATAGAGCTGAAAGAGCCTCTATTTATAGAAAGAGAGCAAGCTAAAACCCTAAAACCAAAAATCCAAACCTAACCGTCTCGGCACATAACTGAGAGCCCAAACCTCAAAATAAGTGGGTGTGAGTGAGGGGTGGCCTCCACCTAGGCAAGGCGCCCCCACTCCAACCCTAAACTCTGAAAACCAACCCATGATAAGCTCACACGTGTGAAGACGCCTCCTTGAGGAGAAAGGGGTGTGAGATTGAAGATGAAGGCGTGAGCTTGAAGGAAGAGGCAGGTGTGAGGTTTGGAGGAGCCACAGGCTAGGTATGGAGGTGCCAATACCTAGAGATCATTAATACATGCCTCAGTTCAACCTCGATCAAAACACCAGGCCAATGAGCAAGCTCCAACTCACCCAAGTGTGGTCATCACTGAACGAGGCGAATTGGTCAAGTGGATGAGGACTCAATGCTCACTGAATGCTAACTAAAGCCGAGTTTTGTTAACTCCAATCATCATTAATGCTCGATGCCATGTCATTCTGCATTTTATTTCGCTGAATTCAGATTAATTTGGAGAGATTTGGATTTTCTCCAAAATAATCATTTTTATTATTTAATCAATATTTATCCCAAAACTGACTTTTTTGAGAAAATATGAGTTGTGGCTGAATGATGATCTGAAACTTGGAGCTAGCTGGCTCGCTGATCATGAATGATTTTTGGCTTAAGGTTAGAGCCTTCAATCATTGAAAACGGACCCCGGATGGTTGACTTATTACAAACTGAATTTTTCCATTTAAATTATGGAAAAATTTAATTAAAAACTTAGGAAAAATTAAAAAATTAAAAAAACTAAAAATTTGACGTGTCTAGTAAAACTTTTTCGGAATTTTTTCTGAGGGTCCTAGTGACTTAGAACATGACCATAGTCTATTCTAATAATGTCTAGTAGGTTTATACATACTTAGTTGGGCTCTAATAACCCCCCAAGGCCTAGAATTCAAAATCGGGCATTCCAGCTTTGGAGGAAGCAGGAGAAAACCTCGTCAATTATACGCGGCTATAGGCAAAGCATAATTGTCAAGGGCAAAAAACTCCCTGGAATACCTTAGTTGAAATTCTACGTCTTAGGAGACCGAACCACTCGAAACACACCACTAGCACATTTTATTGCAAACCCCGTGGGGCCATGGTCATAATTATTCAAAACAAAAACTGACTAGCCAAAACTGGCAAGGCAGAAAGGCGGATCATTTGATACACTGGAAACAAACATTTATCATGTTTGTCAACTGGCGGCTCCTCAGGTAATCCAACTATGGTACAAAAAAGTTAGCAACATGTGGCTCCAACTGTGGGACGGCTACTCGCTTGATCTATTGATCAAAGAGAGTGCCTGAGAATCCAGGAATCTTTGGTACCTGCATGTAAACAGAAGTGTCTCAATCCTATGTATATGATATAAAAAATAAGCCATGATGAAATACCAGAAAAATATTTTTTGCTTTTTTCAAATCAAAGTACATGAAATAAACTTTTTTTTTTTCAGAATATAAATGAAATATGATACAAATGCTAATATACAAAAGTTAAGATACAACATTCTACATGGATATGATACATAAAATATGGTACAAAAATAAAGTACATAAAAATACAACAATGATGGGTTTAGAAAAAGCCCTGGGATGACCCCTTGGTCAGCTTGGAGGTTGTTTCGATAAAAGGGCTTCGAGTGTTGGCCATTCATGGGCAAGTTTAATGTATCTCCATCCATGGTGTTAAGTAAAAAGGAATTTGTGCCAGCAGTGTCGCGAATGATAAACGGGCCTTTCCAAACGCTATCAAATTTTCCATGCTTCCCAGGCTTCTCTCTTCTCTTATCCCATAAGAGAATAGTATCCTCTATTTGGAAAGATCTCAGCCTAGCTGACTTATCAAACGTGCCCTTCATGCTTTCTTGATGCCTGAGGGACTGATCAAGGGCAACTCTTCTAGATTCATCCAACTCTATGATCTGATTGATCCTCTGCTCCATTTCTGATTGTTTTGTGCCATATTCACTTAACATTCTAAAGATCAGAATCTGCATGCTGATCGGAAGGGTGGCTGTGAGTCTGGTGACTTTCCAGTTGAGTTCTTCTTAGTGATTCTATCCCCCCACACAACATACTTAATCTTCCTATCCCATGATCTTTTATTATCACCCACAGTTTTGTTAAGGATAGTCATTAGGTTTTTATTTGTGGACTCAACCAGTCCATTGCCCTGTGGGTAATAATCAGATGAGTGGGATAGGTTAATGCCATATTTAAAATAGAGATCATTTACTTTTTCGGAACTGAAAGCCTTGGCATTATTGGTTATTATTTTTAGGGGAGTTCCGAATCTGGTGATGATTCTTTCCTCGATGAAATCTATAACAACCTTCTCAATGGCATTTTTAGTGGGTATGGCCTCTACCCACTTGGTGAAATAATCGGTTGCCGTAAGGATCCAACAAAAACCATTGCTGGAATTATCCTTAAATTTGTTGTTAAAATGAAGCCCCCATTGCTGAAAGGGGGCAAGGACCACAATCGGTGTAAGGGGAAGCGCAACCAACTTTTGCTTCCCAGTGAAAAGCTGACACTCTTGGCAACACTTGACATGTTTATGAACATTTGCAAAAATGTTTGGGCAATAATATCCAGCTCTCAAGATCTTGTGGGAAGTTGTATTTGCTGCATAATGGCCTCCACAAAATCTTGAGTGAAATTCCGCCAAGTTTTTCTTGGAATCTTGTTTGTTTATGCACCGAAGTATGATACCATCTGGGTTCCTCCAACCCAGACCCTCTTGGGTAAGGCAATACCTAGCAGTCTTTAGTCTCAAAGCCATACGCTTGTGACCTTTGAGGTGATCCGGGCAAGTGAGATGGAGAAGGAAGAAAATGATATCGGAATACCAATGATTGTCAAGCTCTTGAAGGGTAGGAGTCATGGCTGGTTGAGGAACATTATTTTCGGCAATCATTTCAATAGCTTCTTCATTCTGTTGGGTAAGCATTTTGGCAAGGCCCTGACCTTTGATTAACTTAGTAGGCTTTATTTCAAGGTCATACTCCTGGATCTTGGACACCCATGTGCCTCTAACTTCCAAGCAATCCTGTTGAGACAGGATATCTTTCACTGCAGTGTGGGGAACACATCCAATAACTTTAAAATACCCAATATAGGTCCCGAAATGTTTTAAAGACTTAACCAAGGCATAATCCTGCTTTTCCATGATGGTATACTTTAATTCGAAGTTCTGCAAGGCTCTACTCATGAATGCTATAAGTTGCTCGAACCCTTCATAGTTCTTTTGGAGCAACACACCGGCAATAGTGTCTTCTGAAGCAAAGGAAAAGATCATGAAATCTTTCGTGTAATACGGGCTGACTAAGACTGGAGACCTGGTAATGGCATTCTTTATAGAATCAAAGGCTTCCCTTCTTTCACTAGTCCATACAAACTTGGCATTTTTCTTAAGTAAGGCCTGCATAGGTTTCATTAATTTGGCCAAGTTAGGAATAAATCTTCTAATAAAATTTATATGACCATTGAAAGATTGGAGGGCTTTTACATTCTTAGGTAGGGGAATCTTTCTTATGGCCTCTATTCTTTCAGGGTCAATCTTGACACCGTCCTTATTGATGGTGTCCCAATACCATACTTCAAAGAAATACCATACTTCCTACATCGCTCAAAAATCTGCCTAAGATGACCAACATGGCTGGATCTTTCTTTCGAAAATACAGTGAGATCATGTGGAGATCATCTTGACAGATCTCAATGATTTTACCAATCAACTCCTTGAAATCATAATCCATGGCCCTTTGGAAAGTAGCTCCTGCATTTAAAAGGCCAAAGGGCATTCTCAGATATTCAAAAGTGCCCCAAGGAGTTGTGAAAGTGGTTTTATGCCTATCCTCTTCTTGAATGACCAACTGATTATAACCAGAAAAACCATCTAGCATCGACATCATGCTTGATCCAGTGACTCGTTGGAGGAGGGTCTCCATGTTGGGGAGGGGGTAATTGTCCTTTTGACATGCTATGTTTAGATTTCTGAAATCTATACATATCCTTAAACTCCCGTTTGTTTTTCTAACTACTACCAAGTTAGAACACCATGTTGAATGTCTTGTAAGAGTTATTATTCCTGCTGCTAACATTTTTTCTAACTCCTTTTTTATGATTGGTGCTAACTTAGGATTTATTTGCCTAAGTTTTTGTCTGAAAGGCTTGCCCTTTTGACACTCTAGTTTCAAATGAATAGTATGTTGAAAGACATCTTCCCTATATGCTTTGAGTTAGTCATAAGTAAAGGCAAATACATCCCTATACTCTTTGACGAAGTTTATAAGGCTGTTCCTTTCTTTTACGGAAGTACCTTTTCCAATTTTTATTATTTTAGGTTCCGTTTCCGTCCCAATGTTGATTTGAATGTAATCCCCTGGTTTCATTTGCTCAACATTACTATTTTTTTGTCCTGTCTGTCAAAAATGTTTTCTAAGGCAACTAGACCACGTGGGACAAGATTACTAAACTGGTCGCCTTCTCCATAGTACTCTTTATTTTCCTCCTGATCATTTACTTTAAAGTTTAGGAATTCATTGACATTATGAATAAATCTCAAAATTTGCTCATCATCTTTGAAGACCTGCCAATGTTCTACATTATTAGGAACAGAAGGTCTGAAGTTAATATCTATAAAGGATAATCCCCCTCTAACATCTCATCCGATGGCTGAAGAGTTGACGCTGAAACTGCGAGCTTATCAGAGGCACTATTCTGATCTCTAGGGATTGCTTCTATATTAAGGGCATCAAAGAATTCCATTGTATCCCAGATTGCATTTCTATATTTTTTAAGTCTTTGACACTTACATGCAAATTGACACTTAACTTGTTGGACAATTAAGTCAGAATCCCCTTTAATACTAAGCAACTTGATCCCCATGTCCTTGGCAATCTCAATGCCCAGTAGAAGTGCCTCATACTCCTCCACATTGTTTGTTGCTTCAAATTCTAATCTAAAAGCAAAGTTGAAAACCTTACCCTCTGGTGAAATAATGACAACCCCAGCCTCCTTGCCTGTTATAGAGTAAGCACCATCAAAATTCATTCTCCATAATTCACTAAGTTTTTCATTTTTTATTTATTCTTGGAGGGGTTCCAAGAAGGTGGAGTTGATTTGATAAGTCCCATGTTCATCAGTGTGGTAAGCATACTCATTTAATGGTCTTTGAGGGTTTTCAACATGGTGTCATTTTTCCTTCTCAGAATACAACTTTACAAGTGAAAATTCTGATGTTGGTATGGTGGCATAGGTCCAATCCATTTGAATTGATCCTCCCAAAGTGGCACCCCATTTCCTAGAAAGCAACATCCCCCACTTGTCTGGCACATCAATAACAAGGATGTCCATGGTGATCTGGATATCTGGACACTTAACCAATCTAACTAACTGATTCTCAATCATCCCTTCAACTTTAACCGGTCTAGAGTCCATGGCACATACATTTTGGTATGGCCTTGTAGCTCTTAAGTCAAGCTGCTGCATGACTTTTTTGGTCACGATGCTGGAACTAGATCCTGAGTCTAACATACAATTGTGTAGAAGAAGATTACCCATCATCAATGATACGTAAAAAGGGGGATGATCTTCTTTTCTTGGGTCCCTAGTATGTAGAACTATAGGCGGATCGACAAAGACATTATTTGAAGTTCGCTCCACGGTATCAGAAAAAGTGATCTTCTTAGGGGTAAGGGGCTTTACAGGATTTGAAGGGCTTTCTTTCGTTTGAGGATCAACATTACTTGGAGGATCTAGGATTTTCAAAAGTCTCTCTCTTTGGGCAGGGATTTTGCATAATTCAAGGACTGGAATAGGAACTTTTGTATTCGTTAGCCAATTACCTAAGTCAAAACTTAAATCAACAACTTCTTTAGTTTCTACTTCTTTGGGAGGATTAGGAGCTGTTACCTTGGGAATATTCTGTGCAGAAGACTCCTCTCTTGCTTTTATTTGATAAGTTATTCCTTTAAAGTTTTGAGTGTTGTTGATCTGCTCGGCTGAAGGCATCTCTCCATAGTATTGAGTCAAGTTGTCAACTTTCTTTTCATAACGATTGGCCTGTGGCCAATTTCCTATGGAAATGCTATGGATGTCATCTATATTGTTGATGTAATTAGGCTCGCTTGTCGACGTACTAGGACCACAACCTTCAGGGTGACCATGCTCTTGAACATAGCATGCATAGTGGCAACCAGATTCGTCATGGAAATCTCTGCATGCTCTGCAAAATGGCTTGTACTGCTTAACCATGTTACAGCCTCTAGCTGATGATGAGGCCTTTGCTCATGGTTGGGAGGCTTTCTTTGCCAAGTTGGCTTGGTAGGAAAACTTCTAGGACTAGGATGAGTTTTAGTTATTTCCATTGTTATCACCCTATTCTGTATCTCCTTCAACTGCGCTAAGTGTTTCTTTTCATCTTCCTCCATGTTTTTCTTCATTTCCCTTTTCATTTCAATCATCTGCTTTTCATAGGCATCCTTCATAGCTGATAAAGGATCCTTATCTTTAGGTTCATTAATTTTCAAAGGTGTTGAAGACCTTCAATAACCCTGGAGGTTAGATTCACTTGATGACTGAATGTTCATGTCAATTTTAATTGCCATTTCTTGAGCTTGGACCAAGTTAGCAGACTCCTTGTCTTTTATCTGGTATTGCATCTTGCCACTAAGTGCCTCAATGCATAAGCATTAGGGATAGCTTTTGACAATTCGGTGAATCTAGTATTGAACTCATCCATCGTTTTAGTATCCTTCTTTTTTATGTTGGTCAGGGATGCAAGTTGATGTCGAGGTTCTTTCTTTTCACCGAACTTATTGGTGAAAGAGGTTTTGAAAGCAGCTAGAGTATCAAAAGCGTTGTCTGGTAAATTGTTATACCAGTCGCCGGCTTTTCCATCCAAAAATAGAGCAAATAACTTCATGTAGACATCATCATGTTGGCTTACAGGATCATTGACATAGACATTGATGCATCTAGAAAAGTTTCTGAGGTGCATGGCGGAAGTTATGGCATCAGTGTCGGTATACATCGGGATTTTCTCGACAGCTTTGTCTGTTAGACGATGGGGTTGACCTGCTATCTGAGAAAAGTCGAGTTGAGTAAAATACTCACCCATTCTATCAGAAACACAAGTGTTAATGTTTTCTTCAGAATTAGTTTCTAGAAATAAACTATGGATGTCTGATAAAGACTGAGATCCAAGATCTTCAAGGATCCTACGAGAAGCAAGTTTATTTAGCCTCCTCCTATAAACCTTTTCAGGCTCAGGGATAAAACTAAGTAAACCTTCAGAGTTTCTTCTGGTTGAATACCTTGGTAAAATTAAAGATAGTGGAGTCGCTAGATGGATTTCAAGTCTAAGATTAGCGAGGTGATTAAACTAAAAATCTATCAAAAAGGTAAAAACTAGAAAAACTAAGGTCGTCCAAGAACAATTCTTTTTTTTCCCCGGTAACGGCGCCAAAAGATGTTGTCCATCGATTGCACACCAGCAGCAGAAACTTTCCGAAAGCTGTCTCCTCACTTAGGAAAGTGGGAAAGGTGTGACCTTGGGGGTAAGCACAGAGCTAGGTACTGTCACCTACTTCTAGCTCCTCCGTTTAGGCTAACTCCTAACGAAGCCAAGGGGGTAGTCCCTACAAAAGAGTTTCTATGGCTCTTAAGTTGTTAAAGTGTTTTTAATGGTTATGGATGCGGATGGGTGTTGTTTAGGAGTTATTGTGATTAGAAATGATTAAAATTATGAATGTCAAGCACAAAAAAAAAGCAATCCACGTTGTTGTACTGGATTAAAAGATGAACAATATATCAAGACTTTATAAGATAAAGATGCATTCACAGATAAAGATTTAAATAAGCTAAAGACAAGTGATCTAGATGTAACAATCACGCATAGATTAATAGACCAGTGCCTTTATGGAGTTAAAGTTTTGCAATGCCTTAAGACATAAAACCAAGTCCTAAAATAAAGCTAGTGGATGTAATGTGCAAGTGCTCTTGGCATATTTTAAGTGTTTTAAATGATCTTGCTTATGGTTTCAACGAAAGGTTTTCAATGGCCGGGAAAATGTTCCAAGTTAATCCGTTGGAGACATGACGACCCGCCCAGTATCCTAGGCTGGTATTGCGAAGATTGAGCAGCTAGCTGAGAAGCTTAGACAACGGGGAGTTCCGGCGCCTCTACTAAGAAAAACTTATGAAATTTTCTACAACGCCAGTGCGTTGGTTATGGGGTTAAGTTTTATTATGTTTTTCTTTGCGAACTTAGCAAGTCCGTTCACTGTTCTGAGTATGAGCCCAACCCGAAAGTTGGTAGAGCATACTAGGTGAAGAATAATCAACGAAGTTAATTAATTATGGGAATGTGAGTTGCAAGATTTTATTAAGTAGATTAATTAAAACTCTCCGACAGAGAGCGCTCGACCTTGTCTTATGACAAAGGTTCAAGAGACTTGGTTATTCTATATGCCTAATGCAAGGAAAATGCAAAACTAACTATGCTCTTCGATAGAGAGTGCTCTTGACTTAGGTTATGGCAAGTTCAAGAGACTTTAGCAATTAATTGATTAAACTTAAGAAAAGAGCTAAACTACCCAAGAGTCTCTTTCAGGTTTTTTAGGCCCTAATCGGGAGAGCACGGGTGTAAGTAAACAAAACAAAAGATAACAAAAGAAAAACAACTCTCCGATAGAGAGCACTCTTGATCCACAACGTGAGATTCAAGAGATTTTGATATTTTTTAGGTTTTGCAATAATATATCAAAAAGGGTAAATAAAACAAAACTTTGAACTAACTAAACAATAAAACAGGAAACTTTTTATCTTTTCTATTTTAAGAAAGATGAACTAATCATAAATAAACTATCTTTCCCTATTCTATTCTAAGCAAATTATTAAACAAATATGCAAGCATGAAAAATGGACGATATAAGCTTCCCCCAAATGGGGGAAGAGGGGTGTGGGAGCCGTAATCCCACTTGCTCTTTATTAATTTGTTTAGAATGCTTGATGTTTGGAGTCCTTTATTGGTCTTGAGAATGTCTTCAAGGCAACCTGGAGAATGGGGATGAAGAAAGGGGAAAAATGAATGTTTCTTGGAGCTTGTATCTTTAATTTTTTGCCAGCATTTCCGCTTAACTTGTCATGAAAAGAGAAAAACCAGCGAGCTATTTTCCTGCAAAATGATGGATTAGACAATACCATACACTTAGCACTTAAGTAAAGATAGGAATTTTTATGCTACTTCAAGTACTAATTAGATCTAAGTAAAATGCAAGAATTTGACACTTCCTAGATCTAGAAATGAGAGCAAGTAAAATGCAAACGATTAGCCTTATAGATCAGATTTTTACTTGCAAACATAAAGTGGAGAAGTTGAAAATTTTTAATTTTAGGGTGAATAAAGAAGATAAAACCACTTGGATCTTGAATCCTTGAAACCACTCTGGATCCGAAATAGCATGCAGCTACTAGAAACGTATGCTTGGCTCCAAGAAAAGGAGATGCAACTTAGCTCAACCTTTTACTTGGTACGGTGAAGTGATCTGCAGACAAAGACTTATATACTTGCCACAACGGGGATTAAATCATGTATTATTTAATAAATGAAATCACAAAAGCATGAAATATAACTGAATAAAACAATGCTCTTTAAGATTTCTAAAAGTAAATGGAATAAATAGGTAACTTGAAAGTTACAAATACCTATTCTTATGTGCTTTTAGAAGCCCTCTAAAGCATGTATTAATACCCACAAATTAGCAAAAGCAAAGAAATTGAAATAATATCACCTCATTAACTGGAACATATGCATCCAAGATCTACATAGCATGAGTCTCCAAAGCCTTTCTTTATTAAAATAGGTTGCATAAGAGCAACAAACATTACAATATTTCACCAGAGGTTCTCTACATCAATCATCCACCCTGATAGAGCTGAAAGAGCCTCTATTTATAGAAAGAGAGAGCAAGCTAAAACCCTAAAACCAAAAACCCAAACCTAACCGGCTCGGCACATAACTGAGGGCCCAAACCTCAAAATAAGTGGGTGTGAGTGAGGGGTGGCCTCCACCTAGGGAAGGCACCCCCACTCCAACCCTAAACTCTGAAAACCAACCCATCTTAAGCTCACATGTGTGAAGACGCCTCCTTGAGGAGAGAGGGGCGTGAGTTTGAAGATGAAGGCGTGAGCTTGAAGGAAGAGGTAGGCGTGAGGTTTGGAGGAGCCACAGGCTAGGTATGGAGGAGCTAATACCTAGAGATCATTAATACATGCCTCAGTTCAACCTCGATCAAAACACCGAGGCAATGAGCAAGCTCCAACTCACCCAAGCGTGGTCATCACTGAAGGAGGCGAATTGGCCAAGTGGATGAGGACTCAATGCTCACTGAATGCTGACTGAAGCCGAGTTTTGTTAACTCCAATCATCATTAATGCCTGATTCCATGTCATTCTGCATTTCATTTCGTTGAATTCGGATTAATTTGGAGAGATTTGGATTTTCTCCAAAATAATCATTTTTATTATTTAATCAATATTTTTCCCAAAACTGACTTTTTTGAGAAAATATGAGTTATGTCGCTGAATGATGATCTGAAACTTGGAGCTAGCTGGCTGGCTGATCATGAATGATTTTTGGCTTAAGGTTAGAGCCTTCAATCACTGAAAACGGACTCTGGATGGCTGACTTATTACAAACCGAATTTTTCCATTTAAATTATGGAAAAATATAATTAAAAACTTCGGAAAAATTAAAAAATTAAAAAATTAAAAAAATAAAAATTTTACGCGTCCAGTAAAATTTTTTCGGAATTTTTTCTGAGGGTCCTAGTGACTTAGGACATGACCATAGTCTATTCTAATAATGTCTAGTAGGTTTATACATACTCAGTTGGGCTCTAATAACCCCTTTAAGGCCCAGAATTCAAAATTGGGCATTCCAGCTTTGGAGGAAGAGGGAGAAAACCTCGTCAATTATACTCGGCTACAGGCAAAGCATAATTGTTAAGGGAAAAAAACTCCCTGAAATACCTTAGTTGAAATTCTATGTCTTAAGAGACTGAACCACTCAAAACACCCTACTAGCACATTTTATTACAAACCCCGCGGGGCCATGGTCATAATTATTCAAAACAAAAACTGACTAGCCAAAACTGGCTAGGCACAAAGGCGGATCATCTGATACACTGGAAACAAACATTTATCGTGTTTGTCAACTGGCGGCTCCTCAGGTAATCCAACTATGCTACAAAAAAGTTGGAATTCTTTGGTTTTGGTTTTGATTTTGAATCAGAGGGCCTTTGTTTCTTTCCCATCTACCATCCCCCCTAGGTGGATACCTATTTTGCTAAGCTCTTTGTAGTTGTATCAGTCTATTTTGCGTAGTTGTTTTCTTGTTGGGTAAAACTAGTTTCATTCTTTTGATGGCTTCAGTAAATGCATCTATGGGATCAAAAGTAGGCTTAGCAATGTTAACCATTCTAGATAATGTTTCATTTCTTGGGTGGGATCTAGAACAACTAGGATTATTTGACTTTTTGGAAGTTGTCATGTTCTTCTCTATGTTAATGGATGATTCATGAGCTGCTCTAAGTTTTTGAGGGTCCTTTTCTCTAATTTGGAAGCTGAATTTTCCATCAAATGAGTCATGGTAATAAATGAGAATTACTGCTTTAGGAGGTTTAACATCTAAGTCTAGCCTTTGGAGAATTTGTTTAAACCTTCTTATTGAACTCTAGTTTCATTTGCGTTTTGTTTCACATTGGTTAATGCATCCAAGATCATAGTATTAAAAATCGTCCAAACCAAAATCGGAACCGACCGGTTCATCGGTTCGGAACCAAACCGGGTCAAACCGGTAGGTTAACCGGATCGGGGACCAGTTAGTTACCGAACTGGCCGGTCTGGTACCAAACCGGTCCGGTTTGGTAACTAACCAGTCAACCGGCCGAGTTCGAGCCTGACCGGTCCGGTTTAGCAAATGTCAATTTTTATTTTATTTTTTACTTTGTTTATTTTATTTTTTAAATTTTAACTAACCTATTCCCTACCCTAGGTCCTAACCCATCCCATTCCCTAACCTAACTACCCAACACAACTACAAAATACAACTACCAGTCGATATCATATTCATTACCTTTATCTTGTTTGAAAGTTAAAAGTTCAAACCGTGGAGCAAGGAGTTGGACGGGACTGTCACGTGTGGAGTTCGGAGTTCCAGCACTAGAGTCTAGCACTAACAGCAGTTACAACTTACAGCACTAGAGTGACGAGTCTAGCAGAGCTTTGGAGTGGGCACTGGGGCAGCACTGTGGAGTCTGGACAGTGGCAAACAAGAGCTTTGGAGTGGGCACTAGGGCAGCTCTATGCAGTGTGGACAGTGGCAAACAAGTGAGTATTACAAACTTAATACTACAGTCTACTATTACATGGTTTTTATTATTTTATGTATTACAAACTTAGGTACAAAATTCAAATAATATACAGAACTAAAAAATCAAATTACCTTTAAAATATAAGTGGACTGTGGGAGTATGCATGACCAGAAAATGGATTGAACTTGTTTTTAATTTTATTATGGGGAGTTTGCAAATCTGGCTCAATATAGGCTTTGAAGTTTGTACATTGGATAAACCTATAAAACAACATGATTATATACCCTTAGGTCTTTTCTTGCAAATGTTTAACTTCTATGATCTATCCATGTAAATGATAAATCCACTTTGAGTTGGATAAGAGCATTAAAAAGGCCCTTGCAATCAAAATGAAGGTCGCTGCGCATTTTTTCTTTAAAGTTTAAACCCCAGTATTAGGTCACTATTCACTATTGCTCATGTTTGTTTGGAGATGAGAGATGAAAATTGAGCAATTAATGGGATAATATAGATCTTGTAATGGTTTTCACCAGTCTCTAAGCCAACATAGAACAAACTTAGTTATTACGCCAAGCACTTAGTTTCCAAACCAACTGCTTTAGCTTACTGTGTTTGAGTTAATGTATGGAGTTATCTTACTGTGTTTATGGTGTGATTCGAGATTTATTCCACAATGCTTTTTCAATACACACAATTCTCAGACAAAACAATTTATTTTATTCAACTCATACCAAAATTTATATTGTTCCCAGACATATGAAGATCATTTAAATAATCAGATCTGATAGCAAATTAAAAGACAGTCCTGTAGGTGACAATAGCAATAAATTAATGACCAAACTAACATAGAGAATCATTAACAAAGGTACCTCTCACTACCACAATTCTGTAGATGACCACAGTCTCTATCCTTATGCCCATGCTTACAAAGGTACAGCCTACAGGTTACAGCAAGCTTAAATATAAATATTAAAAATTAAGTGAAGAAAACAAACATTACAACAAGTAATTATGACTTTTTTTTGAGGAATTAATGTTGTTTTTTTATTATGTTTTTTTTGAGGAATTAATGCTCGTTGTTGTTTCAACTCTCAGGCTATCTGGATTCCAAAATGGCCCCAAAAGCAAAAGATTTGGCATGGGCCCATGCAGATGTTGTTGATGGGGTTATGTATTGCAAGTATTGCAAGAAGTTGATTAAGGGTGGTGGAATTTACAGGTTTAAACAACACTTGGCTGCCATCAAAGGGCAAGTGAAGGCATGTGAAGCTCCACTAGATGTCATTGGACAAATTAGAGCTGATATGCAAGAATATTTTAAGAAGTTTAAAGAGACTAAGGCTAGGCAAAAAGAGATAGAGGAAGAAGTAGGAAAGAAGAGGAGGCTCGCTAAAATGATGGGTGGGACCTATGCTCCGGGTTCAATTGAAGGCTCTTCATCTATCCCTTCTACCGATTTTAGGGATCCTTTTGGGTATGTTGCACCCTCCGATACTACATAAGAGAAGGGTAAATCAAAAAAGAATGGTGGCATTCAAAGCTCTTTTACATCTTCTTCTAGTGCCAATGCTTCTCATATGCCTCCAACACATGTTCAGCCCACCTTAGATGACCATTGGAAGAAGAAATACAAAGAAGCTGCCTATGAGTACATAGCTAAATGGTGGTATGATGCTGATCTCTCGTTCAATGCTGCACGCTCTTCTTATTACCAACCTACGTGGGATGCTGTTATAGCTGCTGGTAAGGGCTTCAAAGGCCCTAGTATGCATGACTTGAGGGGATCTCTTTTGCAAAAAGAGATAGTGTCAATAGAAGAATACTTGAAGGACTTCAAACAGTCATGGGTCAGAACATGATGCACTATCATGTCAGATGGATGGACCGATCAGAAGGGTCGTACTCGCATAAACTTTCTTGTCTCTTGCGCACGAGGAACCATGTTTTTGAGATCAAGTGATGCATCTGATCAGGTGAAATATGCAAATCTATTATTTCGTCTTTTGGATGACGTTGTTGAGGAGGTGGGGGCAAGTAATGTTGTACAAATCATCATAGATAATGCCTCTAACTATGTTCTTGCTGGTAAGATGTTAGAGGAAAAACATAAAACCATATTTTGGACTCCATGTGCGGCACATTGCATAGACCTCATGCTTGAGGACATATGCAAACAGGATTGGATCAAGGACACTATAGAGCATGCCAAAAGCATCACCAAATACATCTACAACCACGGTTGGGTATTGAGCATGATGATGAGACACACTCAGGGTAGGGAGCTTGTTAGGCCTGCAGTTACTAGATTTGCAACTCACTTCCTTACGTTGCAATCTCTCATTTCCCAAGCACAAAACTTGGAGAAAATGTTTTCAAGTGATGAATGGAATTCATCCCAATGGGCCCTCAAACAAGATGGAAAAGACATCAAGAAAAGAATTAAAAGCTCTTCATTTTGGAAAAGAGCAGCAGAGGTTGTGGCAATTTCTGAGCCACTTGTTAAGGTGTTGCGGTTGGTTGATGGGGAAAAATTGGCCATGGGCTACATTTATGAAGCTATGGATCAAGCAAAGGAGCAGATAAAGGCAGCATACAAAGATAGAGTGGCCAAGTATGGGCCTATTTGGGAGATCATTGATAGGAGATGGAACAATCAACTCCATCGCCCTATACATGCAGCTGGGTATTTTCTTAACCCAAGGTATCAGTATAGAGTGCATATTGATCCAGATCCGACTGGGGAGGTAGCAGATGGATTGTATTCTTGCCTTGAGCGCATGGTCCCAAATGAGGCGGACCAATTGGAGATACATCGACAGATCAACTCTTTCGCCGCCGCCACAGGTACCTTTGCCAATAATGTTGCTAAGATTTCAAGAGAGGAAGACCAACCAGGTAAACATTTCCATTGTTTGATTAACTTATGTTTTTAAAGTTTAAAGTTATTAACTACCTTGAATTAAGTTTAAAATTTAAATTGTTGAATTAAGTTATTAACTACCTTGACTCTTCACATTTGCAGCACAATGGTGGCATGCATTTGGCAACCATACTAAACTATTGCAAAGGTTTGCAATACGGGTCCTGAGTCAAACCTGCAGCTCTTCTGGGTGTGAGCACAATTGGTCTTTGTTTGAGCGGATTCACACAAAGAAGAGAAACCGTTTAGAGCAAAAACGGTTAAACGATCTAGTCTTTGTGCAGTACAACCTCCGACTCAGGCGCAACCAATTGATGAGCAAAAGACCTGATACGGATCCCATTGTGTTGGATGATATAGATCCAAACTCAGAATGGGTAGTGGAGACCCAACCGCCAGAGTTTGGTGATGACATAGATGTTGAGCTGGAGGACTTGCTGGATGTTCCGTTGGATGCAGATCCTTTACTGTCGATGCCATTAGTTCATACAGGTGTAGATGCTGAGAGAGCAGTGCCAGGCATGGCAGGCGCTAGCCGATCAGGACCTCGTACTTATAGTCGTCGACGACGTCGACATTCAGCCAGTACTACTACTTCATTAGCAGATGACTTTGATCCTGAGGAGCCCGAGACTGAGCCAGATCATGATGCATTTGCTAGTCCTTCTGGTTCTTCTTCTAGTTCTAGTTCTAGCAGTGGTGTTGAGTTTGATGATGATCATTGATGATGTATTATCATTTATGTAGTTGATTATGTATCATGTTTTTTGGACTCTCCAGGCCATATAGCCTTTACTATATAGGGCCTAGCCGCCTAGGCCTCATGGATTATGTATTTTGTTCTAGTATCCTAGATATGTTACATGTATTATCATTTATGTATTGCACAGAGTACAGTCACAGACTTCAGATTACAGTGCACTTTGTGCCATTTTGATATATTGACTCTTATATGGTATCTACATGAGAAGATTTTGATTAATTTGTCTTCAATGCCTTGGAATCATGGATTATAATCTTGAAAATGTTGTTTTCCTTTAAAATTTAAATATTTGATGTATTTTTTAGCAAATCGATTCATTAAATTCAAATCGGCCGATTTATGACCGATTCATTACCGATTCCGATTCCGATTCCGAGTTGACCCTCGACCGATTCCGAGTCCGATTCCGATTTTTAAAACTATGTCCAAGATATTAAACCCCTTCTTGAACTCCTCTGTAGTTTGATTTTCATATTGTTGCAATTGGTTATTGTAGTCAAGAGATATTTGTTGCCTTTATGTTCCGCCAATTTATCAAAGAAGCCTTCTCTAATTCATCTCTGTCACTATTACTATTGGTAGGTGGCTAGTGAAGTAATCTTAGGCATCATCCTCAAGTGATAAGTCAAACAACTTCAAGACAACATAAATATGTGCAACACTTAGAATCAAATTCAGGAAGGCTTTCCATTGGTCTTGTTATCACACAAAGTGTAGCTACCCATTAAAGGTATCCTATCTATTGCGGTAGAGGTAAGGTAGCTAATTGGTGACACTGCAAGGGCCTCATCCATTACGGATGAAGGGTAATTGTCACACCGGATAGGATCTTGTCGCTTTAGATCAATCCGTAGAATGATCAAGGGGGAGACCCTACTAGCCTAAGAGGGTTAGTGCACTTACTCGAGACATTCCTAGGGTTATGCAATGATTGAAAGATGAGAGATAATGAGTGAGGAAGTCTAGATCTAGAGAATAGATGTGGTATAGAAGCTAGGGCAAAGTTGGGGAGGCTTAGCAAATAGGGGAAATGACCCAACTTGATTGGAAAAGTACCACAAAGAGTTTAGGAATGTAGATCTAGAGAGATCTAGCCACACGCAAGAGAAACCTAATGAGACCCACCTTAGGTTTATGTAAAAGTGGAAATGGTGGACCCAAAAGAGTAGATCGAGGTAGTAAATGGCTAGATCTAGTAGCTTCAAGGATAGATCTGTGAAAATAAAGTAGGTTCAAGCATACCCAACTGATAGATCTGAAGATTTGGCCACCCACCCAAGGAGGGCGCACTGACCTAGAGAGACTAGTGCTAGACCCCGGGGCAAATGGAGTCGGAATTTTATGAAATTCGAGATCTAGGGTTTATTCAATAATCTCCATGTGGTTTTGATGGTTGTCATCGAAAACTCATCAAATCTATCAGATCTACAAAACTAGGGTTTGAAAGAAAGGGTTTTGCTTGAAAATTGGATAATGAAAAACTTGTTGATGAAATTGTCATTGATGCCAACATGGACTTGCAATAGCCCTACAGGTTGTCATTGATGCCATCAAGTCCCACTTTCAGTGCCTTGGACTCCTTACGGAGTGGGTTTGTGCCTTGAAGCACCTTGTACCCAGTTAACAAGGTCCTTGTACCCACAAGGCTAGATCTTAGAGCCACCACCTCGTAGACAATGCTGAAGACCTTGGAGATGGTGTTGGAGCTCTTGTGGACGATGAAGAATCCCTAGATGGGTTGGAGAAGCATTAATGACCCATTCTGTGGTCATTCGTGCTTTGATGGTGTCATGGTACCCTAGGAGAAGGTCTAGCTACCCCACAGGTGATGTCATGATGGATCTTGACCCTTGGAGGTCTCCTGGCGTGGTTGAGGTGGTTGAAAAAGCCTATGAATCCCCTTGGTTGATGAAGAAGCCCTGGAGAAGCCCTTGGACCCACATTTGATGGCTTAATGGTCCTTAAAGATGATCATGTGGTCATTAATGACTTGATGAAGACTTGGAACCCTTGATGAAGATCTTGATGCCTGTATAGCCCATGTTGGGGTCATGGAACCCTTAGAGATGGTCTGTATGCATGAGAAGGTTTGGCACCCACATAAATGACAGAATGATGTTCCTTGGACACTATATGATCATTGATGGTGCATTTGGAAATGATTTGGGTCTTAGAATCCATACATATGGTGGTTTGTAAGCCCATGATTGTTGGAGCCTTTTATATGATGGAATCTTTGGTCATGGTGCTCTCATCACTTGGCGATGGAGTCCTATGTGATGGGCTCGAAGTCCATGGAAAGTATCTTGTTTAAATATTATATGATACCTTTGAAAGAGTCCTTGAAACCCTTGCATGTGGTGGCTTGGGTCTTGAACCCACACACTTGGTAGCTTGTTGATGGTAATGTATGGTCCTCTTTGTGGTTATATGGCTATTGGGATGTAGATGGAGGTAGAGCCCATGGGCATGCCTTAATATGTTGAAGAATACTTTGAAGAAGACATTGAAACTCTTGTAGTTGGTGGTGTGGTCTTCGGCACCCTCATGTGTGGGGTCTTTGACGTCCTGAACATATTGAAGAATTTAAGGGTATTAGACCAAGAATTTGCAAATAGACCCATCGTAGGGAGATAGTCCTCGTCAGTCCATTTTCGTTGATATGTGGAGCATCTTCTAACTCCTTCCGGTTGAAGAGATATGAATTTTTGAAGTTGGTGTACCCCAGCTTTTTGGGTCAGCCAATCAAACAAAAGAGAATTTAATTATTTGTAATTTTGAATTGCATGTCGGCCCAGTTTGAGGTGCTAACTTTCCTCCATAACCTATATAAATAGAATATCAAACATTTCATTTGTTCATCATCAATTCTCTTAGTATTTTCGCAACTCTTGAAGAGAAGTGCGAAACTTTGTGGAGGAGAAAGTTCTGGGCATCTTCACTAAAATTGGCATAACTTTCTCATACAGAATCGGAATTACAAAATTTTTGGCTCATTGGAAAGTTTGTTACGAGGGCTATGTGGTGACATGATCTAGAGCTTATTTTGTTTTTTCTATTATTTCTTCATCTTGTGATCTTTGAAAAGGTATGGTTCATGCTTTTGGGTTTCTCTTGTGATGGCATATGTCTCTCATGGATAGATTCATCTTTGATCTTAGTATGTGAGCCTCTATATTGGTATATATATTTGGACTCATTATGGAAGCTACGACGATGATGTTGCATATCTTTATGCTATGATATTATACACTTTATGATGATAATGCATGCGATAATGACGTACACTCTATGATGTTGATGCACTCCTATACAAAATGATGTACATGCATACCATAGTGTGATGATGCTCTCCTATTCACTATGATGTATACTTGATGATGATGATGAATAAATGATGCACACTGAGATGATGATGATGCATACCCTATGACGATGATGCATACCTATGATGATGATGCATGACGATGCATGCCTTATGTTCAGTGAAAGCAGAGCAAAATTACTTGTTTAGTAATTGTGTATGATGAGGTGTACAATGATGTGTACATGAGCAAATTGAACAGCTTGACCATTAGTATCAATGAGCAGAAAATAATGACTAGCAGTGATGAGCAAAGTTGATGTGCAGAGATACTTTGAGCTGTGTTACCCCTCCAAATGCATCTGCTTTTGGAGTTGTTAAGACACTATTTACAGGAACAGTTTAATTTTTGTTGCACCTTTGTTATCAGAGACAAGGATTTTCAAGCAAGTGCTTTCTGAGGTGTGCATTTAATGATGTCGGTACCAGATTTTGGGGTGCTGGTTTTTTCTGTTCAACATTACATAGCTCAATATGATGGTGACCCCCCATCTATGAAGTCATTACAATCAATGATATGGATCTCAAAGTAAAAGACGGGCCAGTAGAATTCGATGAAGAGAAAGCTAACTTAGATGTGGATACAAATGATGCAGAGCAAGGCGACAACATGCTCAAAGATGATAGAGTTAGAAAGTGCAACACAACAGCAGTTTGAATAATGCTGATGAAGGTGAAGAAGATGATAACCATGTAGGCATGACATAAGCAAATTTTGATATCCCCAAATATATTTCCTCTTTTGCTGACAACACTATTGTTCATAATTACTGTTGGTTGCTTAAATTCTACAAGACCAATTCTCTTGCTACAAACCATTATATAATCCGCATGTTGCAGCGTATTTGTGATGATTGCATGTTGGCACGAATGCTTTACCAGCTATCTCTACTTTGTATATTCTATGAGATTCTTTCTGATTAGAAGACATTACAGTCAGATAGACACAAAATTATTGTTGAATTCCTTACAAAATTGTTACGTGCATTTTTCAAAAAAGATGAAGGATAAGTCGTTTCTTTTGTTGGAGATACTTTTTTGGGAGACCCGCAGGGAGTGTAATTTTATTAGTGCAGATCACATGTTGTCTGAGATAACCCAATAGAAGAAGACCCTTACAAAAGAGCAGAACTGGAGATCTCCTAAGAAGAGGAAGAGCCTTCTTTTTCATGAAGACCAAGAAGCTCAGATTAAAGAGCAGAACCAGAGATCTCCTAAGAAGAGGAAGGATCCTGCGAATAGACAACACCAAGAGAGAATCACAGAGTACGATCCACCTTCGTGGGCATATAAGTTCGTTTTGCATGAGTCATGGAGCTTCTCGCGTGTATATGTTCTCAGGCGATGGACTTTCAATTTTGTGTTATGACTTGAGGAAGTCACTGCGATTTTGCACGGTAAAGAACTTATTTCACCTGGAAAGTGGCAGAGCTTATACATGCCCAAATATGGTTGCATTTCTCCACGTGGAGCTTAGATCCACTCTCACGCTTTCCATCAGCAGCCAACTACACCTTTGGATCAGTTGTTTTTGTTTGATAGCTAGGTAGGATAGATTGGTCGCAGATTCGGCAAAGTTGATCTTTTGTTTTGTGTTCGATGCCAATATTTGGCTTTTAGCCAAACACATGACTGATAGATAACTAGCAGAGATCGAATCCTTTAGGGATTCGATCACGGCTTCATCGTGTCGTGGCAGCCCTTCACTCCATCATGAGCATCTAACTGACCCACGTATCACTAAACGAGTTATCGCTTTTTTATTTTTATCGTTGATGAAAGTCTTTGTGATAAACATCTGGAACATCTACGTATATGATGTGTTCATTGGCGGCCCTTTGACAAGGCTTTCGAGCCTCCTTTAGTGTCGTGGTAGCAGGGAGCAACCGGTCAGTCATTTGCACTCCACTCACAAATGGTGTCCCAGCAAGTCTCAGTTAATTGGTGAAAGTGGCGTCCAGTGGGGAGTTAATTTGCCATTGTATTCAATGCCAAAATTTAAGCATTCACTTTGTTGGTGACAAGGCGGCTAGTATTGAGTTTTCTGGTAGTTACGCACAATGCTAAATCCAGGTGTAATTGAGAAGGCGCCAGATTGATACAAGAGTGACAAACACTGTTAGAAGAACATCCTCTTGCATTTGAGTTTGATTTGTCTTGCATGGCCGCCAACAAAAAATGTTGAGATCAACTCTTCATGTAATTCGTTGTGGACTTAGATGATGGAGGTCTTTCAGTTAATTTGTAACAATGGTAGCTAGGCCTGAGTTCTAAATTTGGTTAACCCATACACTTGGCACGCTTAACTCCCTTTTTGACTTTGGCAGCAATAACTTTGAGTCTGAACTGGGCAATTTGTTTTACTACTAAAAGATCAGTTAGGTGACAGATTTGCTGTTTGAAGGATCCGCTGCTAGATCGAGCGACCTTTTGAGGCTTGTATGAGGTCTAAGGTGGCACATTTGTCTCCTTGAGTCTTGCATATCAGCTTGTTCACTTTAAGTTGACTCTTACACATGGCACACTCTTTTTATGACTCTTGTAAGCTCTAGTTAGGGCGTCCTGTTTCATTGTTTAGGCTATTTAAGCCAGCTCTTTCCTTTTTGGAGGGATGGAAAAAAGTTGGGAGGATTTTTCCCAGAGCTGAATTGAAAAATCATATTGGGATTTTGGACACATATTGGGCGTCTCTTTTATGGTTGCGTGTTTTATTATAAGTTGTAGAGTAATTCTAACATAGAAGGCTATCAAACTAGTCCATTGAGCAAGCATTTGCAGTTGTCAAATTGTTTGTTGACGTTATGTTTTTAAAGATCTTAGGAGTAATGGACAGTAGTCAGTTATACTTACATTCTCTTTCCCTTTGATTATGGAATCTACTAGATCAATCTCACTTGTATCAAAAACACAAGGCCCCCTTTGAGTCCTCTTTTGACTCCATTCTGCCTTCTTGTACTGACACTAGTCTTCCCTTGAGAACTTATCCTCCCTTCCTTCCCATCACTCAATCAAAGTACCTTTCCTTTTTATCTACAACTGTTTCTCTAAGGCAGCCTCTTCAATTCACCTTGCCCTTCGTTGCACCTGCCTTAGCGATCCTACCTTATGGAAGCCCCCCTAGAGTTGGAGAAGAGCCAACCTAAAGCAAGGAGAGAGGAGTGTGGTGACATTGGCTTCTGTCTCGAGAGTTGTCATCGAGCTGGTGTGCTCACTTTTTGGGCTTCAACACACGCATGCTAGTTTTGGGCGACAACAAGCAACAGTGATGAGCAGATTGACCAGAGATTAATGAGTAGATTGTGTTAGAATAATCAACCCATAGTTACCTACCTTAGACATTAATTAATCCATTTTTGTCTTATTTGCCTAGTTTCCTATATTCCACTCTATGCAAGTTCTCTTCCACATGTCTTAGAAGTCAAACTTGCTAAAATTGAGTCATGGAGCGCTTGGGAAACCTCCTGGAAACCATATTTAGCATGTCTGCTTTATTCTAGATCCTCCAAAGCACATATCTGTTTTTTCTGCTAAGTTGCCTGTTTTATTGATAAATAAGGCAAAAGGGAAAGTAAGACTAGGTGTAGTTAACTTGTTTTTTGCGCTCATCATCCTCCATCCTTTTCTCCTAATAAAAGCATGTATGAGTTATATTTCCATCCCTTATTAGCTTGCCTACTTGACCTTGCCAATTCGTGAGCCTCTAAGTGGATTTGGAAACTGCATTATGCACCTATGGGAGATTTGATTAGATTTAGTAAGCCTACTTTTGGACTATTTCGAATGGCATCCTTATGCATTCGAATCTCTCATGTAATTATATATTGCAACAACCTATTACTTCACAAGGTTGGCTATTGTACACTTATTCAATACAGATTAGTGTTATGCTCCAATTTCAGTCTCTTTTGTTTGTAATTTTGCATGTTTGATTAGCAATTTTGTGAGTGCAATTGTTCTATCACTTGGGTTCAATTTCCACAGATTGTCCAGATATTGATGTGTAGAGCAGAGGTTGGTTGTGCAGCAGAGCCATATGATTGCTTGCAAGGAGAATCTTGCGCTTGAGGATTGAACTCCTCAAACCCTTATTAGTTGAAGCTAAGAAAACCAGGTTGTGTCCTGTTATGAGAGTTGGTGCTCTTTTCATCAGTTGATGCTGATTGTAATCGAGAAGATTGTTGTCTTCCATGTACAATAAATAAAGATCAAAATTCCATATATTCTTGTGTCTCTTTTGATGTGATGTTGTGCTTATGACTCATGATGAATTTGATTATGCAATTGATGACATAATGATTGATATGCTTTGATTGACTAAAAGAAGGTAAAAAGTTTAAAATTGCTTACGCATTGATTCACCCCCCTCTCAGTGTGGCCATTGTGTTTGACAAAACTATACTAACCTTGCAGATCGTACCTGAAAATACTTGTGGCCTCCTTGTATATGTCGATGATCCTTTCACTTAGTTACAATTTCGAGCGAGATCCGGCAAGAAACACGAGAAAAACGCCCAATGAAGGTAGTGCGCCCTCACTTCTACACCTGCAAAATCAAACTACCGAAGTGAGATTTGTTCACGGATGAAAAAGATAAGCTACATACGTTATCCACAGAAAGATATTTATTGCACAAAATAACAATTGAAAACTCCTTTAAGATTAAACGATTTGCTCGAAAGATGATGCAAGACGCCTTAGCAATCACATCTAACCAATTCGCTACCCTACAAAAGATCAGTACGTCCTCCATAGAAGAATATTCTTTGCATGCAAGATCCATTGAAATGTCTAAGCAAGAGGCATAACAATCACATCCAAGTACATTCACAAAGCTTCCAAGAGTTTCTGCAATATTCTTAGAGCCAAAAGTCCCATTACAAATGAGAGAGCATCTCAATATATAGATCTCTCAAGTACATAAAACCTAGGTCCAAAAAGATCAAGGGTCAAGATCATAAGATAGA
Organism: Pseudotsuga menziesii; assembly: GCA_001517045.1. Taxonomy (NCBI): domain Eukaryota; kingdom Viridiplantae; phylum Streptophyta; class Pinopsida; order Pinales; family Pinaceae; genus Pseudotsuga; species Pseudotsuga menziesii. The sequence continues at coordinate 201,368 of LPNX010767532.1, read as the reverse complement.
AACATCTTAATGTATGGTTAATATTAGTTGGATACGTCATGCATGGATCAACTCAATAATAGAAGGGGGACGCATCACTAAAATGACCAAGGAGGGGGTGCGACACATAAAAAATGGAAAATAATCATAAGATAGCACATGGTGGAGCTAGGAAGTTATAATATCCTTCACTAGCATGGCCCCATGGCACAATAACAATGTGTGATGGTCAATAATATCATGAAATGATCAAAATCACTAGGATGCCCCCCTCAAAAATACATCAAAACGCCCTCAAAATGAAGAAATCAAGGATGTGTGGATTCCATGTAGAGTGAAGTTGGTGCCGAATGATGAAGGTGACCCAAATACAATGCCTCAGACCAATTTCATGCCATTTCCTTGCTTCATTTACCTAAATTGATTTCCTTATTAGCCATTTTTTATCATCAAAATGCTGTCTCAGGAACATAAAACTGCCAATATCTCACCAGGGACAAAAAATTGAAGACAATTGATTGCACGGATAGGTCTAGAATTATAGTAATATGGTGCAATTGACTGGCTGCACTCCATGATTCCCTTTGGCTCCCTAAGAGACCTCACCATCATTTGCACTGTGTTTTATTTTTAATTTCCGAGGGAAAATCTACTGCAAAATGCATGAAAGGCCCATATCTCTCCTATAACTGCTCGAAACTGAATACTGAATGCACCAATGGGCTCAGAATGTCCTAATCAACTAGGAATGAGTATTCATACACCATATGTCCATCACAAAAGTATGTCAAAGGCTCCATCCATGTCAGAACAAAAAAAATAATAAAGCCTGTAAATGCTGATAATCATAAAAAATAATACAAGCCGTCATAGTAAACCACCATCTGAAGCATGATTATGTCTAATGGACACTGATAGACCATACATAATCATCATCCACAACCATCGGTCTAAATCTCATCCCGGACCTTGCTCTTGGCTTGGTCAACATTGGGTTGACCAGGTCAAGACTGATCAAATGATGAACCAAGTGCTAAACTTCGATACTGCAAGGTACAAATGGACATGCATGCTCAATTATCTATGCTAACAGTGAGACTCAAGTACAAATAACTTCTGTTGGCGAGTATAAGCACAATACATATAGATAAATAATCTAAATCAAAATAATCAACTGCTTTAAACAAGAACCTGCAATGTATACTCATTTATAGATTTAGCCAATTTGCTACTCAAGGGTGAAGGTGAATGAAACCAGGTGTGGCCAAGGGAATGACTTAACACTTGACACTGTAAGCATCTAGGCTAAAGGACAAGGGAATCCACACAACACATAAGTTGGACTAGGTGAACAATAGGGAATGACAGTGTCTCACAAATGGGTGGAATGATGAGAAGGCTCCACTAGACTCTAAACGAACAACGTTTTACCAATTTATTTGCACAACGGTATACACTAGTTAACCTCTAGAGGCAGGTGCCCTGGTAAGCTTTTCGGGCTTCCAGAAAATGACAAATGGGGGCCAGTCCCACCCTGTTTCCCTGTGGGGGCAAATGAGCCGTACATTATACAATGAATGAGTGCTCATCCTCCAGCCATTAACTTTTAAGCATTTATTTCACTTTTACACAATGTAATAGCCATCCTACATAGGCAGGTGCCCTGGAAAGTCTTTTGGGATTCAAAAAATGACTGAGGCCTAGCCCCGCTACCAACGAGCATCCATAGCCCCAACGGGTATTCCTAACATTGTTGCCCTTATGGGGGAAAATGAGCCTTACATCATACAATGGATGAGTGCTCATCCTATGGCCATTGACTATTTTATAACATTTATACTTTATTTGCAACAATGTCTAAAGACACTTTTGTTTTGTTGGCTAGGCATCCATTTAGAATAACTATAAGCTTTGTTGCCTTAGTGTCTAAAGACACTCTTTGGTAAGACTACTTGTGTTCAAGACCTAGAGGTAGACCATCCATGTGACAAGCATTACATAAACCAACACCGATACACAATTTAGACATGGAGACCTATTCCAACATAGAGGTGAAGGTGGGAGAAATCCTTGATGTAACTAGTCAAATTACAATTCAAGGTTAATCAACAAGAGAAGGCAACGGATGGACGAAGACAGTGAAGATGGTACCAAGACTTAGCAAGTTGTGTCCCTAAAGGGAAATGACCAAATCCATACTACAAGTAGGGCAAGGCCAATGAGTATACAGAGGAATCTCTTGGACATAATTGTTGTTATTCATCTTTGAGAATTGGGTTGAGAGCTCTGAGAGATAATTAGGGTTAAGGGCGAATTGCCTTGGCCATCATTGATTTCGGCGGTGAAATTATCCGTCCTACTCAATTCAAGAGGGTAGGTCATCCAGATCTATCATACAAGCTTCAACACTTCAGCATCTTCATCATTCTTGCAGGGATTCGAGGGCATCCAGGCATAAAGAATTGAGGAAGGGCGTCTTCATCAGAGATAGGGCAGCGTATTGTTTATTGTGCAAAGGCGTTATCAACAACATGTTTCTACAGGAAACGTGGGCCCTAAGTTTCAGATCAGACTTGTATTGCAGGAAAGAATTGTTGTAGGAAGTGTGCATCATGAGGGGCACCAATATCCATTAAGGAAGCATGCAATGGTTCATTGAGAGATCAGATATTTCACCTTGTATTACTAACTGATTATTTATTACGTGGGCCTTTGAGCTGCTACTTTCCAGTGTTAAGGTTGCATGCACCATAGAAAACCGAGAGTTGTTCATTAGAGCTTACAGTTCCAGTTACATACTTCTGAGGGTTCATTACAGCAGCTACCATCCTCATTCATTAACTAGCATCACTATTCAAGAGGTCCATTGAAATAGAGACGTGACCAATAGCCTTATGCTAGGGTATCATTGTTGGGCAATCCTCTTCTTGTTTGGATGAGTTAACTGTATTGGACGTGAGCTTACTGTTGGGTTTAACTTCACCATTTGAGACTGAGATTTGTGTTACATGCAAAGATAGGAAAGGTTGTCATTGTTTCATAGTGTTGAGGTGTGAGCCGTAAAGCAGGATCAAGCTGGGCCAAGTTACTTCAAATCTGACTATCCCTAGGAGCTGCTACAACCATCACAGTACACTTCATTCATTGTTTAAGGTCAGATTTATGCTATTTATGATTTATGATTAGTGGCTGTTAAAAAGCAATTATTATTACCAGATTTGAATGAACAGTTCCTTGTATATTCCACCGGTTGTCAAAGCTTGATATCATGGGATTTATGGTTTTATTAACTTCAGATATGACATGCAATTAATGTTTGGATAAGCCACTATCACATAAAACATTGTAAATCACCAGCAAATCAAAATAAACTAGCAGCTACAGTAAAACAAGGAAGAGAAACACATGTAATAGCTTGAATCCATTATTTGGGATAATACAGTGGTATCAGAGCCTTGGATTCTGCCAGCCTGTGTGTACATGCTATTTTATGAATCCGGAATACAGGGAACCAGTCACTTTCAAGGAGAACGAGCCTATCTTTTACTGCTGCTACAGGAGTGTTAAAACAAAGTCATAAAGGAGGGCACGTCAAGTAACGGAGAACTCTCACTGTAAAGGAAAAAGGGGTTTACTACTGCTGATATTATTGTTCATTAATGACTGTATGATGTTGATATGTTGGTGGGGTAACTTCATTCCATACTGGGCATTGGCTTCTTCACCAATATGTTGTAAACACCACCAGACAGCCATAACGTGGAATTTATTTCACTGTGCATCACTATTAAAGAGTGTTGTAGGTAATTTCAAGGTCCATGTCGGGGCATTATTTATTATCAGACTTACGTCTTGTTTACATTCACATGTTCACAAGTAGTATATCTACAATGCCACTCCTTGTGTTTATGATTTCTTAATTGTATAGAATCTAATTGATTTTGATGTCTAAAGAATATATCAATGAAAGCCAATCAGTCTAAGACAACAATGAAACATTTTAAGCAATCAGATGTGTTAAAGAAGGGAAGAAGGTTACTACAGCAGTAGACCAGCCAGTGTTTAACGAAACCACACACCAAGCTATTTCAAACAATGCATTTCCAATCAGATTTATCCACCCAGTAAGTTACAGCAGTATGCCATTTAAGTGTTTGAAGTCATCACTTAGAAAAAAAAAAGTGGCAAGGTTCATTAGTGGGTTAACTCAGTCATCTACAGCAGTGAGCAAAAGGGATTGCATAGTTTTGACTTAATTCCTAAACCATAAACTTTCCAGCCATCAGTCAAGACTATTCATTTTGGGGCGAGAAAAGGTTACATCAATGGCGAGAGTTGTAAATGGCAGACTGTTACCTACTTTCCTTCCTGCTTCGCCAATAAAGGAGGGGAAACCTAATTGGGAGGAGCTAATGAAGAACCTTGACAAGACACACCAGAGGATGGACTTTAGCTAGCAGCAGTTTAAACTTTAAAGCCTCTCTATCAAGGTCCTCCACATCGCGATTCATGGAAAGATTGGGTATATCTACGAATGAAGTCTCCAAAAGACTCTATAAGGATTTTTGTTTAGAGGATGATAAATCAACAATCACGGATCAACATACAAGAGATCATGAGGCAAGCACAAATCAATTACTAGATGGGAGTCCTGAAGAAGATGAGACTATGTTCACAAGCTCTCTTCCACCATATGAGAATTTGGATCAAGATGATTCACATATTGCACCCGTGAGACTTCATATCGAGAACAAAGTGGAAGAGCATGCGAAAGGGGACCATCATTTAGATTCACAGGCACAAGAGGAGAGACATGACTTGGAGATGGTTGACTCTATACATGTTGAGCAGTACGGAGGTTATGAGTCACTTCTTGAGGAGGGGCCATTAATGTCTTCGGTTGTAGTTGCAGATGTGTTGATAGGAGACATACTCCAGGGACCAGTTGATAGTGACATGGACGTGTTCCTTATCTTCCAGGATGGGTATAGTACAGATGTGGGGGATCCTGGTTCACATGACACCAGTAGAGAGAGTGCACAAGAGGATATCGTAACCTACATAGGATACAGGACAGTTGTGACCCACGAGGGCATGAGTGGCACTCATGGTTTGAGGGGAGAGCCTTCACTAATGATTCTACATGAGCACTCAAAATTGCAGGTGATTGAGGAGAGATCTGACACAGAGGATTTGGATCAGGTATGGGATCATGAGTTGCCTCTGTGGGACATTGGTTTAACCATGGAGGAGGTAGTTGAGCACATTCCTTGTGGACCAACCAACAAGGAAGTGTATGCATACAAAGATTGGGTGGACAGGTATATGACGGAGATGGAGACCCCTAGGTTTACAAGCTCAGTGGACATCATTGGAGTTTCTATGGAGGAGAGGGCCAACCTCCGCTTTCAGGAGTTTATTTGAGGGATGCTTAGGGTTGGAGGCATGACAGAGCAGTCTTCAGAGGAGTTTGTGCAATTTATGATTGCTTGGCTCGTTAGGGGCATTTAGAAGGATTTTTGTGTTAGCACCAGGCAGATTGGCACTTTGGGTAGAGGGTGCTCCACATCATACAAGCTAGTGGGGGACCCGAGGGACTTTACCTTTTACAGACAGGAGCGAGGTAGGTTTGCATGGAGATACTTGGTGGATATTACGTTTGGTCAACAGGTCAAGTTGGGACCCACTCATTCAACAACATTGATGCAGTCTTCAACCCTCTCCGAGCAGTCATGGGCGATCATGTTATTAGATTGCGTCACATGTTTATTGAGGATGCAAGACATAGAGTATATATGTGCAGAGATTCACCGGTTATCAGAGTTCATACACCTTCTGTTGATTTCCTTTGAGGATAGGGTAACGCGGATGATAGAGCTATCTCTTAAGGAGATGATTAAAGTTCATGAGCAGCCCAGATTTGTTACTACTGATCGGAGCAGAATTCCTTTGCCAGTATTTGAGATCAAGTATTACAACAGATTTGTTGACTTCAACTGGAATCCTATGTACTCCACTTTTCGTAGTGAGGGGATCGGTTAAAGGGTTGTTTGGGATCCAGGTATTGAGGGATCAATTCATGATTGGGTGGTGAGGAGGCATGGGGTGATCCAGTGGTTCATATGGGATCCTGGTATTAGTTTCGGATGCATTTAACAGGGGACAGTTGTCGATTGCTTGAGGACAAGCAATCTTTGGCGAGGGAGGACTGTAATGTTCCATTATTGATAAATAGGGGGTTGACCGAGGACATTTAATACCGAGAGCATATTAGAACAATTGTTCAGTATTATTAAGTCATCATTATAGCAAATAGGGCCATTCGAGTTAATATCGTAAAACATGCAGTGCATGCAAGCCTTATTTTTTCAGTCTTAAGTCAACGAACAATTAGAATTGCATGCATGCAAAATGTAAAGTGCAAACCCTAAAAAAGACATGCAAACCCTAAAAGTGACCCTAAAAGCTATATAAGAAGGTTAGTTGAACCAAAAAGATGTGATTTTTATTATTCATCTTTGAGAATTGGGTTGAGAGCTCTGAGAGATAATTAGGGTTAAGGGCGAATTGCCTTGGCCATCTTTGATTTCGGCGGTGAAACTTATTTGTCCTAGTCAATTCAAGAGGGTAGGTATTCTAGATCTATCATACAAGCTTCAACACTTCAACATCTTCATCATTCTTGCAGGGATTCGAGGGCATCCAGGCATAAAGAATTGAGGAAGGGTGTCTTCATCAGAGGTAAGGCAACGTATTCTTTATTGTGCAAAGGTATTATCAGGAGTAGGTTACTACAAGAAAACGTGGGCCTTAAGTTTCAGATCAGACTCGTATTGCAGGAAAGAATTGTTGTAGGAAGTGTGCATCATGAGGGGCACCAATATCCATTAAGGAAGCATGCAATGGTTCATTGAGAGATCAGATATTTCACCTTCTATTATTGACTGATTATTTATTACGTGCGCTTTTGAGCTGCTACTTTCCAGTGTTAAGGTTGCATGCACCATAGAAAACCGAGAGTTGTTCATTAGAGCTTACAGTTCCAGCTACATACTTCCGAGGGTTCATTACAGCAGCTACCGCCCTCATTCATTAACTAGCATCACTATTCAAGAGGTCCATTGAAATAGAAAAGTGACCAATAACCTTATGCTAGGGTATCATTGTTGGACAATCCTCTTCTTGTTTGGATGAGTTAACTGTATTGGACGTGAGCTTATTGTTGGGTTTAAGTTCACCATTTGAGGATGAGATTTTTGTTACATGCAACGATAGGAAAGGTTGTCATTGTTGCATAGTGTTGAGGTGTGAGCCGTAGAGTAGGATCAAGCTGGGCCAAGTTACTTCAACTATGACTATCCCTAGGAGTTGCTACAACCATCACAATACACTTCATTCATTATTTAAGGTCATATTTATGCTATTTCTGATTTATGATTAGTGGTTGTTAAAAAGCAATTATTATTACCAGATTTGAATGAATAGTTCCTTGTAAATTCCACCGGTTGTCAAAGCTTGATATCATGGGATTTATGGTTTTATTAACTTCAGATATGACATGCAATTAATGTTTGGATAAGCCACTGTCACATAAAACATTGTAAATCACCAACAAATCAAAATAAACCAGTGGCTACAGTAAAACAAGAGAAACACATGCAATAGCTAGAATCCATTATTTGGGATAATACATTAAAGTAGTCTAACTGATGTGGTAAGTGAGAAAAGGCGCCTTCCCACATGCAGTTAATCAATGACTGGCGCTAACTGAATATAACTGAATGTAACTGATTCCTAACCAGGCTTGACTAGTCATCAACTGAACTCAAGTGAAGGAGGTTGGTGTCGGCACTCCTAGTGGCTCTTAAATTGTAGGGATTGGTCTAGGAGGTTCCTAAACTGATGCATGCAAGTGCAGTCAGTGGCAATTAGCTTCAATTAGTGTTCCCCACACTCTAGTAACTGGTACATGTGGCCCTATTAGGTCATGTGGACCCAATAGTACTAGTGACAAAATAATGACTGAAAAGACTCCTAATTTAGGCATAATTGACCAATTTGGACAAGTGAGGATTATAATCCTAATACCCCTCTGAATGCCTACTTGGACAATTGCGGGCCCTGTTAACTAAGACCAAAGGTCACCCATTACAGCTAAAATGCAAAAAGTAACTGCTTAATACAAACAAGGAAACGGGGAAGTACCTCATGGGAAAAATACCCCCCCTCAAACTAAGAAGGTAAAATCAGGATTAAGCTCGTTCTTCTGTGCACAGGTATCCTGGGGCCTGGCATGTGAACTTCTCCATCGTTATGTCTGGAGGAATCTTCCTCTTTGGAAAAAGAAGAATATGCTCAACTAAATATGGAGAGTTGTTGGATGAAAAATGGACCTATGTAGAGCAACTGAAATCAACTGATAAGAGAGAAAAAGTGCTTGAGAATTCAAACCATTTGAGGAACACCCAAGCAAATGATATATTGCAGCCTTGAACAACAAACCATGTTAGGTAATATCAGCTCCAAGTGTCCAGGCGGATGCAGAATGTCTCCCTCTTTACTAGTTTTGTGAGGAGATGAGCATGTGATCAAAGGTAGAGAATCCCTGGAATTGTGGAGAGCGAATGCTTGAGCTCCATAATATGATATAGCTTCAGAAGTAACCAATGAATTTCAAAATAGAATATCAACAACCTCATAAGAGGAAACTAACATCAAATCCCCAACAACAGATTTGAAGAAGACTTGCGGTACTTGATCTGTCACACCAAAATTGATGACACCAGCTACAAGCATGACTGAAGGCTCTTGGAACTTAAAATTCGAACCAAATAATATCAGATCAGATCTAAATAAGATCATATCAGATCCAAATAGGTTCATATCAGATCCAAACGTGTGGTCCACTGAGATGGTAGATGCATAGTTTTCTCCTTTTTCAGAATCCTGAATATTGGTGCATGCAATCCTGTAGGAATTTGCTGGAAGATCTAGATCAAGGAGAGTGAATGGATCACTCCTACAATATGATATTATTTCCAAAATATCCATGGTATTACTTATCTGCACACCAACAACAACATTAGAGGGAGAGAAATTGAATTCCTCTTCACTTTTGGAAGCAATCATTGGCAAATTTTGCACAGAATTTAAAGAAGAATCACTAGAGAATGTTGGCATAGAAGTGCAGCAAAGTTTTTTTTCAATATCAGAGATTTGAATGTCTTCTTCTGGATCAACCATAAGAGAAGATGAGATATCAGAGATCTCATAAACTTCTGGAGCATTAGGAGAAGGAGGCACTGCAAGGAGACTTTCTTCAATTTGAATTGACTGTGTAGAAGATTCTGCTTCTTCTTCATCTTGAACAACTTCATCAGAGAGAGTAGAGGCCGATACTCTTGAACAAAGAACTCTTGTGGTGCTGGGTTTGATCTCCAAATTAGTATAATGATCCTCATTGTGCTTGCCAAAGGTTCTATCCAATTTTGTCCAGAGATTCTTTTGGTATTAAACAGAAGCAATAATGTAGCGCAAGCTTGGAAAAAGGGCCAGACATATTGTTCCAAAAGCTCTATCACCATCATTTAGCCAGTCATTCTCATTCTCATAAGACTCTTTACCAAGTCCAATAGAGACCTCATAGAGATCTTGTCCCTTTAGAGATGAAATCATCTTCATTTTCCATTTTGAATATCTTGTGGATGGAGTAAGAAGAGGAACTGATAATTTCGAATCCATCTGAAATTGTACCTGCAATTACACAAAAAACACAAAGTAAGGTCGAACAATCTACACTTTTGGAGTTTGTATCACACCTGGCTTAGTCAATCAAGCAAGCTTGATCAACAATTCCTATGCCTAGGAATTATGTGGTAAACTCTCTGCTTCTGGTGCAGAGCTGGGATTTTTTGAGTTTTTTTGCTCAAATTGCTTTGATCCAGCATGAATCTGTAGAAGGAGAAATGCCTTGTCCTGCTAAGGCTCTGATACCATATAAAAATTGAGCTCACAAGAATCTATGAACCAAGACAAAACTCACAAATAGATCTCACAAGCAATTTACTCAGAATTGACATGAAACAGTGCAAAAAAATGGTTTGCAGCTGTATAATGCTTTCATTAATAAAAAAGTAATTGGATAATTATTACAATGCATTACACTGGTATTAATAACCAGACAATTCGAATTCATGAGAGGAAATTCAAATTGGTTAACTCAGACTAACTGAATGGATAACTGGACATGTCTAAATCACTATCGGAGCTTAGCTAGTTAGCTCCAGTTGTCTAAATCAATGTCTAAATCATTTAGAATCAGTTAAACTAGTCTAATTGATGTGGTAGGTGAAAAAAGGCGCCTTCCCACATGTAGTTTATCAATGACTGGCGCTATTTGAATATAACTGATTGTAACTGACTCCTAACGAGGCTTGACTAGTCACCAACTGAACTCAACTAAAGGAGGTTGGTGCCAACACTCCTAGTGGCTCCTAAATTGTAGGGATTGGTCTAGGAGGTGCCTAAACTGATGCATGGAAGTGCAGTTAGTGGCAGTTAGCCTCAATTAGTGTTCTCCACACTCTAGTAACTGGTACATGTGGCCCAATTAGGCCATGTGGACCCAATGGTACTAGTGACTCAATAATGACTGAAAAGACTCCTAATTTAGGCATAATTGACCAATTTGGACAAGTGAGTATTATAATCCTAACAACATCAAGGTACCCTCATATATGATAGAATCCAGTGGAGATGTTGCAATCTTGAAATTCTGTAAATTGTTAAGTTTGTTGAATTCCAAATGGGATAAAAATTTATACTTTTTGCATATGAAGTCCGATGAGGTTGGAAACACTCTCAAATATCCTGAAACAATTAATGGTAAAGTTAAAAATTTAAGTAAAATGATAGAAAATGAAATATAAGGAGAATGCCAATTTACTATTTAATATTCTTTATAGATTCCATGGAGAGGTCGTGAGCCCTTTAGGGTTTCAACATAGACCAAGAAAACAATTAAAAAACAATTTTAAAAATAAAACCATTAGAAAAGCGCCCCTCTCTCTCTCTGATACGGTTCACAATTTCCCTGAAATGTATCACCTCTAGGATGAAACATATCCAAAACCCTTGAAACATATCCGTAACAATCTGATACGTATCACTGGCGTTTCAGGGCCGTATCTCCTTTGTATCAGGATCCGAAATAGGGAATGATGTTTCTCCAAGGCTACTAGACATTTCTGGTAAGTTAGCAACCAAGGTGTAGCATTTGCAGCACTAGGATTTGTCTTGTTGGTTGGACTATTTTCTGTTGTTTGAAAATATTTGCCTTGCTTGTCCACTAAACTCAAAGTTATTTGTTTCATGTGGACATTTGTTCACTCTATATTTAAAATATCTTTCAAGTTTCGGGATTTGGTGAACAAGTTCCTGTGATAATGATTTTGTTAAATGCCTCTTGGGTTTGATTAATCAGTAATAAAAATATCTCAAACCACTTTAATGTGTTCACACATAGAAAAGGTGAAATAATGAAATATGACAAATGAAAGGTTAATTATGGAGTGAAATTTATATGAATATGGATGAAATGACTCATGTGCCCTCTAAGAATGGGAGTATGATGGAATATATATACCAAGTGTAATGTGGGTTATACCAAGGTACAAAGTGAAACATGATGAAATATTAAATGATACCTAGGTACAATGATGGGAATGTAGTGAAATGTGAGTGATAACAAGGAAAAACACTCGAGCTCTCCATTTAGTTAGAATCAAACAAGTGACGATATGATGATGCGCTAAGAAATCATGTTGAGAGCATAAGCTATTGTTGTTAGATTCCTACAATAACAACATGTAGCTTTCGATAATACAAGCCATGCATGGCCATAATGCAAGCAGTACTATTAAGTTGAGTGGTATTTAACATGGATGGAATTTGGAAACCTCTTGTCAAATGCTGTCCAGTTCCTCAATTCAATGAACTCCATAATGAACTCCAATCCCTCAACTGAATGCGTTGTTTGCAAGATAATGCCTCTGGAATTTCAGGTCATTGATCATGAATATCTTTTTGCTAAAATCAACTTATATATTGGTAAGCATTGGGGCCTTTTTGATATTAAACAATTTGAAGAAGAAACTTCAATGATATTACATATGTTCTATATTGCTTCCATGTTTAAAGATTCAACTAGTTCTTAGTATTAACACATTGAAGAAATTATTCTTTAAATCTAATAACTATTTGCACCCTTATACTAAGGTTGAGGAAGTAGATGCAAGTGACCTTGACCTATAGGCTATTGTGGATTCTGATGTTAGGAATCCGTAGAGTAGAAGAATAAGAATCACCTAGTACATATCCTTAATTGTCTTATTTGGGATGTCATTGGAGACATCAATTCTTATTGTAGGTTCTATGGCATCGTGGAGGACTCTATTCTTTAATGGATATCAGAAATGTTAACAGTAGTGATATTCTACAATGTATAATATAGTGAAATGAATTAGTTATAGCAAAATAAATGCCAATTTTAAGGTATATATAAATACAATATGTTTGTGCAAGCCATCCCCAAACTTATGAAGTTGTATAGGAATTGTTGATTTTTGTAAACATGGCCATAATTTGGGGAGTACTAAACTTGATGAATTTGCTGACAGACACTCTAGTAGATTAAAATTGGATTGATGTTTGTGAGTAAAATTGTTTCCTTTCCTCCTACTTTCTTTATTGTTGTAATTGTCTTTTTTGTTAAATGGATTGTGATATTATATTATTGGTTAGTATATATCTAACCATACGCGATGTTAAAAAAATAGGACAATGAAACACAACAAATTGGATCAAATCAATTGAAAGCGCATACTTATGTATGGGCTGATGGGAATGATCAAGATCTATATGGAGAGTGGGATTTCGAGGTAATGATTCTCTTTTCTCTTATAAAATAAGGTAATGACCTATGTAATTTGGCAGGAGTTGTTCTTAAGGGGATTACAAAGACAAAATGGTTGGTTTGAAAACATGATTCCTATAGTAAAGCATATATTTTGTTTTTTTCAAATGAATGTTACATGAGTTCATGTTGTAGAGAAATCTTCTAATGTATGCTTGCCATTAACTTCTAACCATTTGATTGATTTCACAATCACACCAATTATTGATTTGTAAAATATGCCAATGATTACATGCATCAATATTATTTCTACTAAAATGTTATCATCTATTCAAAAGTATACAAAGTTATGGCACTTCAATCATACTGAGAATATACTAGAAAGGTGATGACTAGTGGTCAACTATGTGATTTATTCATCAATCTTAATAGTAAAATTAATGATATGACCAAATGGCCACTTTGAAAATCCTGGCTTTAACATTGATATTTATTATCTCAAGTTGGAAGAAAACATTAAGTAACTTAACAATTTGATGCAAGGAGACATTTTGTTGCATCTTAGCAAAGAGAATGATTGCAAAGAGGAGATTAGAATGGAGTTTGTAATCTCTCAATATAGGCCTTTTAAAATATATTCTTACCTAAATAATTGATGAGCAGTACAAAAATTAATGTTTGTTTGAGAAAAGGGGACACAAAGTCGTATACTTACTTTGTAGTGCTTGTCGATGAATACACATTAAAGGAAAAGTTTGTGTTGCTAGTTTCACGTCTCCTTTTTTGGATGCATCAGTGGGTTCAAAAATACTTGTTTTGTCCTAGATTCTTATCCTAGGATGCTGAAATTGACCTATGAAATCCATCAATGGACGTTGTTTCTAGGTCGAATCAAGACGCATTTGGTGTCTTGGTGGACCTACCTAAGGTAGATGTCCCATGAACTCTAGTTATATATATATATATGGAAAATACATATTATATTTCATTACTAAACAATAAAAAAGGCATCATCAATTATATATCATGGAGCTTGTTATCACATATACATTCTGCAGCTAGGCTACCATTATGCAGCATACAGACTTGTCTCTTTTTCTGTTCCAAGCTATTTTTCACATGGGGTATTAGCATGGATCTTTACAACTTCAGTTATTCCAGAGCCTTGTTCATCAGATTTTCCTTGTGAGGTCTGAGATTCAGGGGTCCATTGAGATGCTTTTGGTGATGATCTAGTTCATTGTAGCAGAGCAACAGATCAGAGTTGGTACATACAGTTGTAGAGGGGCTTATCAGTGGGAGACAGGTATATATGGTGAGATCAGGTATACACTTCCTTGGTTTGATTTTGCTCTATGATGTATGTCAGATACCTATGCTTATCATGTTAGGATGATTATGGTGACCTATGCTTATATCTATTGTCCTTTAACTTGTGTTATGATTAATTAAGAAATTTGATGTGAAGACCGATGTTCATGCCATGATTGTACAAATTGTAAACCTTGGTGCTAGGATGGTTCAATGTCATTTTCCCCGTCCATCCATTTCATCCATCTTTGATTTTTCCCATGACTTAGACTGATTGAGACTTCTGAGGTTGAAGATCTTTCCCCATTGTGACCCATATGTATGATAGACTCCATGTTGTTTTGTGTCTCTGGCTATGAAGTATGTGGCTTAGCGAGTGTGGCTGGGTTCACAGGGTAGTTCTCCTTTAGTCTTCAAAACAAGTGCTCCACCATAATAGTGTTGCTAAACACTAAAGCATCAGAACACATAAAAGTTATATCTAAAGGATGCAAAAAGTTAAATGTTTAAAAAGTAGTTTGTGGCCAAGAGTTTGAGCACTCATTCCTTGTATAATGTAAGGCTCAATCTTCCCTCCATAGGGGCGACAGGGATAGGCAAACCCGTCAGGGCTATGGACTGCTCGCTGGCAGCGGGTTTAGGCCTTAGTCATTTACCAGAGCCTAGGAGGCTTTCCAGGGCACCTGCTCTTGTTTGGCTACTACTATATTGTGAAATGTAAAGTGATTTGAAAAGGTTAATGGTCAAAGGATGAGCACTCACTCCTTGTATAGTGTTTGACTCATGTGCCCCCCATACGGCATCAGGGTGAGACTAGCTTGCAAAGGCTGGGTCTTTGTTGATACTGGAGCCCAGAAGGCTTCCAGGGCACCTTCCTTTGAAGATTGACCTATGTTGCAAATAAAGCGCAAAGGAAAACTTGTTAGAGTTTAAGGGAAACATATCCAAGTACTTTATCCATTTGTGAGACACCTCCATCCCTTATTGCTATCTGTTGTACATATGTCACCTTGGTAGAGTGTATTGTTTATCATTCAGATAGATCACTTAGTCAAAGTTAGTCAAAAGTCATTCCCCTTTTCCTTAACCTTGTTCTTCCATCCTCACCCATATGTAGCACATTGTTTACCCTTTTTAAGTATGGCATGAACAAGCAGACTTCCAGAAAGTTCCAAGATTCTACAGAAGCACAGGTACATCTTATTATTATTATTTGTTACCATGATTATGAATAACTGATTCAAGTTTGGTTTTGATATACATTATTGGAGCATTTCTTACCCTAGATGTTTACAGGATCATATTGATACAGTTTCTCACCTTCAGTTTCTCAAGCACGGTTCCCAAGGCAGTGACTCAAAATGCAACATGGTCTATATTTGTTCCAGACATTCCCAGGACCAATATTGTGGTTTCAGTTTTGAGAGTTTGGCCTCGGTTCTCTTGATAAGTGATTATTATCACTTAATTATTGGCCAAATGATCAAATTTTATTCCAGATGGCAGCATGATTGGTTCTCCTAAAGCAGAGCAGTGTTCCAGGGAGTATGAGTAGTCACTTATACCATTCTTCTATGTCTCCAGATCATCCAGAGCATTCAGTTTTCCCCAGTTTGCACCCTGGACAGAGTTATGGTGGATTTATCATTTTCTAGAGATTGTACCAACAAAAATGAACTAGAAAAATCAATTTGGCCTCCTGGGTCAAGGAAATGGCTTGGAATTTTGGCAGATGATGTGTTTCAGCATCCCGGATAGTCCTCCAACAGTTTCCAGTCAGCAGATGTCTAGATTATTTTGTATTGGCTCATCCAGTGAGGAAAGCCCCCCAAGGGGCACCCCCTCGCTCGGCCATTGATGTATTTCATTATTATATCTTGTATTATGAAGTTGTAAAGGGGCCTAGGGTGAATTAAGCCCCTAGTGACCCCCTCCTATGTACTATCATGTCACATCTTATGTTTTATTGTGACTTTCACTTAGGAATGGCGTCCTTGAGCAAAGTGCGCCCCCTCTTTGATTTAGTCACTTGATCCATGTGTTGAGTTATGTATTGTTGATCTCCACCGTTGATGATGTTTTAATCTCAACCGTTGGATGAAAACGAAAGTTAGGGTTTACGTCTCTCTCAAACTATTTAAGAGAGGTGAGCCCCCCATTGTAATTCATGAGCTTTGGCACCAGAATTTGAATAAAGAGATTTTTGTCTTGGATTACACTCTGAGTTCTTCTAATGTATTGATGATTTGTTGATTGGTATTGCTATTATTTTATACCGAGTTTATGCCGGGATAGATTTTGTATATTTTCTTGCACCCATCCATCTGCAGGTTCAAGGAGGCACACTTGAGGAAGGCGCACTGGTGGGGAGACTCACTCTGTGCCGAATCTTGGGTTTTGTGTATCAGGGAGTGATTCTTTCTCGATGATTTTTCATATCTTGTACTTTCTTTATGGTGCAGATCCCATTCGTTTGTCTTGTTGATTGATTTCTTTAGTTGGATAGGTTGAGAGGGGCGCTAGGGTCATTGACGAAAGTAGAACCACTAAAGTAGAAGAATAGGGGCATTGGAGGAAGCAGAGGGGCATGAAACTCCACAGGGAGCAGATGGGAGTATTGAACATTACAAGGCTAGATTCATTGCTAGAGAGTTCTCTCAGAAAGAGGGAGTCAATTATGATGAGACATTTTCTCTTGTGGCTCGATATACTTCCATCAGATCGATCATTGCTATTGCTTCAACTATGGGATTGAAGTTGCATCAGATGGATGTCAAAAGTAAAACAACCTTTCTCAATGGTATTATTGAGGAAGAAGTATATATTGAACAGCCAGAAGGGTTTGTCGTCCATGGAAAGGAGTCTCATGTATGCAAGCTTAAAAAGGATTTTTATGGACTCAAGCAAGAACCTAGTGCTTGGTATGTACTATGGACGAATAGACAGATTCCTTGTGAGTCTAGGATTCACCAAGAGTGATGTAGACCTTTACCACAAGGTTGTGAATGATGAGCCACTAATTTTGGTACTATATGTTGATGACTTGTTTCTCATTGGAAGTGAGAAACTTATTGTGTGGTGTAGGAAGAAACTTTCCTCTGAGTTCGAAATGAAGGATCTTGGATTGATGCACTACTTCTTGGGATTAGAAGTATGGCAGAGGCAGAAGGAGATTTTCCTAGGTCAAGGAAAATACACCATAGATATACTGAAGAGATTCAGAATGTTGGACTGCAAGTCCACAGCTACTCCGACGGATGCAAATTTGAAGAAGCTGAGGGATTCTACTTCAGATTCAAATTTGATCGATCCCACTATGTATTGCCTGCTGATTGGGTCCTTGATGTATCTGACAACCACCAGACCAGATATTTGTTTTGCTGTGAATGCCCTCAGTCAGTTCATGTGTGAACCAAGGCAGATTCACTGGACTGCTGCAAAACATATGCCTAGACACTAATGTGGCACTTTGGGATATGGACTACAATATGATTCAGGATGTGACCTAGGATTCCAAGGGTTTACAGACTCAGATTGGGATGGATGCACTGCAGATAGGAAGAGTACTTCAGGATGTTTCAATTTGGGTTCTATAGTAATTTCCTAGCGCAATAGGAAGCAGAACTTAGTAGCTCTCAGTACTGCAGAGGCTGAGTATATGGCTGCTAGCACAGCAACACGAGAAGCAATTTGGCTTCGTAAACTTCTTGTAGGTTTGTTTCGCTAGATTCCAGAGCCAACCGTGATTCACTGTGATAACCAGATCTGTGTGCAAATGTCAGTGAATCCTGTATTTCACGACAAGTCGAAGCATATAGAGATTCGGTATCACTTCATAAGTGATATAGTGCAGAAAGGTGCAGTCGAGTTACAGTATATTTTGATAGATGACCAGATTGCAGATATTCTCACCAAGCCTCTTCCCAGGGTGAAATTTGAATACTTTTGCAAAAGACTTGGAGTAGAAGAGAACGTATCCCTCCTTGAGAGGGAGAGATGACTGAGAAATATTTATTATGCTTTTACACAGGTGCCTCTGCTCGTCTTGGTGCTCAGCTAGGTATGGGAGAAATCCCATTGGCAGATGAGTTCGACAGGTAGTAGATGGTCGTGTGATAGCAAAGGTACCTCTACTCGTTCAGGTTCTCATCCGGGTATGGGAGAAATCCCATCGACAGATGAGATAGATAGGTAGTAAATGGTCGAGTTCACACAGGTGCATCTGCGCGTCCAGGTGCTCAGCCAGGTATGGGAGAAATCCCATCAACAAATGAGTCAGACAGGTAGAAGATAGCCATGTGATTGCACAGGTGCCTCTACTCGTTCAGGTTCTCGGCCAGGAATAGGAGTATTCCATCGGTAGATGAGACAAACATACAGTAGGTGGTTGTACACATTTGCTTGTCCAGGATCTCAAGTTGGGTATGGGAGGATCCCATCGGCAATAGAGACAGACAGGTAGCAGAAGATCTTCTCTTAGACATCTTTGTAGAGCTGATTCATGATGACATTTCTTGAAGGACTGAGATCGTGCTAACAACATTCAGTATGTATAGAGATGACGGAGACAGTATAGATGTATAGATGAAACCTAGATGATCGTGATGCTGATGAAGACCGAAGAATACCTTCCTTGTTGAGAGGGAGTGTTGGAGTTTGTGCTACTTCGGAAGATATTCTTTATTTGTACCTCCTGTTATCACGAATCTTGTAGTTGCCCCGTGAGATGATCCTATTCAGGACGTTAGAGGAAAGGAAACCAAAGTCGTGAACTACGATATCCAAGACTTCTGAAAGAACTCGGATGCCACACCAGTCAAGGATACCGACACTTTGGGCCAGTGAGAACACAAGCCCAGGGGGCGTCCCTATGACCAGGAAAACCTAAAACAAGGAGAATGAATGAATAACCGAGGGAAACTTAGTGGAATCTCTTAGTAGGATGGTTAATTAGAGTTTTAAACGAAAACCAAGAGATTCAGAGCATCCAAGTGGAAAGCCCCAATTTTTCCCGAGGGTTTATGCAGAAAAATTGGGATATAGGGAAAAACGGTAAAATTAAGTAAAATTGAATACTCTGATGGATTGTTGGATGCAAGAATGGATGAATGGAACTAAAACCAACAATACCCAGTTTGTGGTTTTTGGAAATACCCACTTTCCCCAAGGGGGACGTTTTTCCCTCATAGCCGACCAGTGATTTGGATGGGAAAATGGAGTCTGATTAAGCCGGAAATTTAGATCTAGGGGTTTGATGTTAATTCCAAAGTGGGTTTTAAATTTTAGAGCTCGCCGCAAGCTAGAACTTATGGATCTACAAAATGAGGGTTTTAATATGGTAAAATGATGAACAATGCATGTACATAAAATAAAAGAAGAGAAACTTACCTGAGAGACGTACACGAAACTTGTAGATGAACTGAAAAATGATGAAGAATGCCACCTTCCCGTCAAAATGAACTTTCCTGAGTAAGATCTTGTTGTTGTTGTGCCACAGTCAATCACCCTAGCGCCTCCTTCAACCTGCTTGATCAGAGAAAATCAACCGATTAGACAAACGAACGAGATTTGCAGAATATGGGACATAAAAGGAAATAAAAAATCATTAAGAAGAAGATACTCCCTGAACCAAACACCCCGGAACCGAGATGAAGGTGAGTTGCCCCACAAAAACACCCTCTCTCTCCTAGCATGCCTCCCTTTCCTGCAGATGGTATGGGTAAAGAAAAAGAATGCAAGATCTATCTCGAATGAACCTCAATATGGAAGAGTAGTAGTGCCAATCATCAGATCATCAAAATGTCCGCAAGATACACAAAAGAATAATCCCAGACAAAAATCTCTTTATTAAAATTCTGGTGCCAAAGCTCATGAATTACAATGGGGGGGTCACCTCTCTTAAATAGTTTGAGAGAGACTTAAACCCCAACTCTCTTTATCATCCAACGGTTGAGATTAAAACATCATTAAAGGCAAAGATCATCAATACATCAATCAAATACATGGATCAAGTGACTAATTCGAAGAGGGGGCGCACTTTACTCAAGGACGCCTCTCTAAAGTGAAATGTCACAACATAACATAAGATATGACATGATACAAAATAGGAGGGGGTCTCTAGGGGCTTAATTCACCCTAGGCCCCTTTACAACTTCATAACATAAGATATAACAATGAAATACATCAATAGCCAATTAGAGGGGGTGCCCCTTGAGGAGCTTTACTCACTGGCTGAGCCATAATAAAATAATCTGAACATTTGTTTACTGAAAATTGCTAGAGAACCGTTCGGGATGCTGAGAAATATCATCTGCCAAAATTCCAAGCCATTTCCTTGACCCAAGAAGCCAAATCGACTTTTTCGGTGATTTCTAGTTCATTTTTTGCTGGTACAATCTCTGGAAATTGATAAATCCATCATAACTCTCTCTAGGATGCAAACTGGGAAAACTGACTGCTCTGGATGATTTGGAGAAATAGAAGAATGGTATAAGTGACTACTCATACCCCCTGAAACACTGCTATGCTCTAGGAGAACCGATCATACTGCCATCTGGAATAAAAAAATGATCATCTGGCCAATAATTAAGTGATAATAATCACTTTTCTGGAGAACCGGGGCCAAACTCTCAAAACGGAAATTGCAGTAATGGTCTTGGGCATTTCTGAAACAAATATATACCATGCTGTATTTTTGAGTCACTGCCTTGGGAAACGTGATTGACTTGGTCAACTAGGTTGACCAGGTCAAAGTACCCAAAACCAAGGTGAGATAACATGCCAATATGATCCTGCAACCATCCAAGGTAAGAAATGCTCCAATAATGTATATCAAAACCCAACTTGAATCAGTTATTCATAATCATGGTGACCAACAGTAATAATAATAATAAAATATACCTTTGCTTTTGAAAAATCTTAGAGTCCTTTGGAAATTTGATTATACATGCCATACTTACAAAGTGTAAAATATGTGCTATAGATGGGTGAGGGTGGGAAAACAAGGCTCAGGTAGGGGAAATGACTCTTGACTGACTTTGACTCAGTGATCTATCCGAATGATAACCAATATACTCTACCAAGATGACATCTGTATGACAGATAGCAATAGGGAATGGAGGTGTCTCACAGATGGGTGAAGTACTTGGGTATGCTTCCCTCAGACTCTAGTAAGTTTTCCTTTGCAACTTCATTGCAATATGGGTCAACCTTCAAAGGCAGGTGCCCTGGATGCCTTCTGGGCTCTAGTATTGACAAAGACCCAGTCTTTCTAGACTAGTCTCGCCTTGTGGCCCTATGGGGACCATTGAGCCGAACACTATACAAAGAGTGAGTGCTCATCCTTTGACCATTAACCTCTCAATATTTTCCACACTTTACATAAGATGGTAACCAACCTACAAGAGCGGGTGACCTGGAAAGCCTTCTGGGCTTCCAGTAAATGACTAAGGCCTAGACCCACTGCCAACGAGCAGTCCATAGCCTCGACGGGTTTGCCTCTCCCAGGTGCCCCTATGGAGGGAAAATTGAGCCTTACATTATACAAGGAATGAGTGCTCAAGCTCTTGGCCACTGACTACCTTTTTCATTATTTTATACTTTTGCATCCTTTAGATATAGCCTTTATGCGTTCCGACGCTTTAGTGTTTAGCAACACTGTTATGGTGGAGCACTTGTTTTGAGGACTCAAGGAGAACAACCTTGTGAACCCAGCCACACTGGCCAAGACACATACTTCATAGCCAAAGACGCATAGCAGCATGGAGTCTATCATACATAGAGGTCAAAATGGGGAAAAGATCTTCAATCTCACAAGTTTCCATCAGTTTGAGTCATTGGATAAGAGCAAAGATGAATGAACTGAATGGACGGGTATAGGTGACATGGAACCAACCTAGCACTAAGGTTTACACTTTGTTTGACTATGGCATGGGGAACAATCTTCACATTGAATTCTTCGATGAATCATAACACAGGTTAGAGCATAACATATAAGCACAAGTCACCATAATCATCTTAACATGATAAGCATAGTTTTTTAAGATACATCATATAGAGCAAAACTAAACCAAGGAAATATACTTGATCTCACCGTGTATATCTGTCTCCAACTAATAAGCCCCCCTCTGACTGTGTGTACCAACTCCTGATCTGCTGCTATGCTCTAATGGACTAGATCATCACCAAAATCATCTCAATGGACTCCTGAATCTCAGTCTTAGCAAGGAAAATATCAAGAACAAGGCTTTGAAGTGAAATGAAGTTGTAAAGATCCATGTTGATACCCCATGTAAAAGTAGCTCGGAATAGAAAAAGAGACAAGTCTGCATGCTGCCTCAATGTAAGCCTGGCGGGAAATGTATATGTGATAACACCTCCAAAGGAAGTTGAACTTGTTGTAATCAATCATGTAAACCCTAGAAAGAACAACGTAAACCTTGGGGTGAAAAGCAAGCAAAAGAAAAAGATAAAATAAATTATTAAAATATATTTTTATTGCTCCCCCAAGAGAAGTCGGCCCCAGTGAATTTTCCACTTGGAAAATCAGTATAAATAGGAGGTGCCCCTCCTCATTATAACACACATTCACTCAAGTGAAATTCGCATCACTGGGAGAGAGAAGTTCGCACCTGCTGAAGGAGAAGACTGTTTTGGGGTTTCTATCTCTGGAAAGTACTTTCATCTTTTCTCTCTCTTCTTTATACACTGTTCTCATAATTATCATCTCTGTACGAAGGTTGCTGGGTTTTCTCCCGTTTGGGTTTCCTAGGATAAAAATTATTGTGTTATTGTTTTGTGCTTTGTCTTTCTTCTAGTGATCCTATTGGTAAATGCAATTAAGATATACTGCTATAATCTTGTGAAAATCTAATAGTTTCCATATAAAAATTTTGTGTACTGTGTTTTAATGTTGATGATAATTCATGATTGATAATGGTACATAGTTAATGAAGTGAAAATTGAAAAAAAGTGCATGATACTGATCCACCCCCCTCCTTTTAGTATCACTGGTTGTTCTAACATATATTTCATCGTGCTATAACCATTGGACTCTAATTGGACCACTCCAAGTGTTATCTTTGGCCATTTCTAATTAATTGGCTTTAATATGGAATATTTCCTAAGTTTATTATTAAAAAGCCTAAGGTTGAAAATTAATTATTTGGAGTAGCCATCAATTAAAGATTGCAGATTGGTTTTGGTGATGTAATTGATTTGTACTTCATATTATATCATCAAGGATACGTTTTGAGGTATGTTTGAAACTTTGAGATGATTTGAGTATTAATTCACATACTTGGGAATTACTTAAAATTATTAACAAGCTTTTCTATGTCTGAATTAAAAAATCCCAAGTAATTTTTAAAAAAGTGAAGAAATAATGACATTTTGAAAAAAGTGGCAATTTGGATCCTCATAAAATCATACTCGAAACAATACTCAAGTCTCAAAATCTCCATCTGGCATCTCAAGTGGGCTCAATCATGCATCCTCCACCAAGGGGGGTACACTTCTCTCTCCTAGGGGCGAATTGGTACAGGGATGGGTTGATGTACTTGATTAAATGTCAATTGCATACCCTCATACTTGATAAAATCCAGTAGAATTGTTGAAATCTTGAAATCCTGAAAGATATTAAGTCTCTTGAATTCTAAATGGGATCTAAAATTCTACTTTTTGCATATGAAGTTCGATGAGGTTGGAACCACTCTCAAACATCTTGAAACGATTAATGGCAAGGTTAAAAATTTAAGTAAAATGATAGAAAATGAAAGTAAAGGAGAATGTCACTTTTACTCTAAGAATTTAATACTACCATTTAGTACTTTAAGAATTTAATATATTTAGTTTTAATAACACTGCCAAAAACTTAACCCATGAATTTATTTTTCAAATTCAATGCAAATTTTTTTAGCAGGGCGATATTTTCCAAATATTCTGATATATTCCCTATATATCACAACATATTGAATATATCACGATATATTCAAAATGTTGAAAATATCATGATTTTTTAGTGGCGATATATCGCCAAGGGAAATGACTAACGATATATCGCGATATCGCCGATATATGTAACTATGGTACCGAGTACTTGGGTAGTCGTAAGGTGCATCTCCTACCATACCCCATACTGGCTCAACGTACCCTAGACACAGTTATAAAAAAAGGGGTACTTATAGGTAAAATGGTACGTGGTACCCCATGTTTGGGTACTCTGGGGGTACGGTCGACTTGGTAAAATGCAATCCAATGGGGAAAATGTAATGACCCCTAACCAAATCTGAACTAATTCTTTTCTAACTGCGTATGGAGTCTGGTTTAGGACTTAAGTCAAACACTTTGCAACACTGTTCAAATTCCATTGAATATTGTCCAAATCTGGTAGACTGATTTTGCATTGATTTAAAATGAATGTTTTTATGGTTTTGTGTTCAGCACTCATGGAACATAATTTGACTGCCAAATGTGCACATAAAAAATATACATATGTATTTAAATTTTGATACTGAGAAATATACTCACATCAACCCAGGAATATATTTGGCAATTTGCAATTTTTTATTGCCTGTAACAACAGTACAAATAGGTGTTTAAAATAAGATTTCAAGTTTACCTTCAGGTCTGAGTTTGACTGTTTGTTACAGCTGCCTGGTACAATCATTTATCAAATTTTATGTAACTCCCAGTTTTCCAAATGATATCTACCGAGTCTATGATTTTTCAAATTTTATGTTTCAAATTTTCAATGTGAATGTTCATTGTTCAATGAGTCATTGAATTTATAATTATGAATCATAATTCATAATTCTCTATTTCAAAAAGTGGCATCCTCATCCCTGTACCTGTACCCGTAGCTGGTCCCATACCCAAATTTCCTGGCAATTTAGGTTTATTCTCTGCAAACTTTCAGATCGTCAAATCTTGTGACAACAAAAGGTTGCTACAAGTTCAATATCAAGTTTTCGTGGCTTGTTATAAATGGCCAGAACTGCTCCATGCTAATGTTTCATTTGTACTGCAGATTGGGGTAATATATAACAAACTCCATGCACACAACAGTCACAGAAAAATGATGCCTAAAAATGTGCTTGTAGGGTGCCACAGGAAAAAGGGGTTGAATTCTTTGTGCTTCAAGATTACTTTAGGACTGATTCTATGGCTGTTCTGTGCCCAGATTTAACTTACAACCTTTTTAATCACTGTTACAGTGCCCAGGACTGTTTATAAGTTTATTCATTTCTGCTTGATGCCCAGGATTCCAGGAATTTGTGCTTGAGGCTGTTATGTGCTCAGATCTGCTGATATAGGTCTGGAATGCCTCCAGAACATCCCGGAATTCATGGTTTCAAGGATGCTTACTGCCCAGACCTACCTGAGGGTGGATTGTTATGCCACTTTCACTATAAAACTGCCTTTAAACACTCTGCTATATGTTCATCATGACAGAGTTACCCCAAGAAGAGTGTGATCAAAATTACACTTGGACACCCATAAAAAATGAGGGGTAACAGGGGGTAACAATGGTCTCCACTACTAAAGAATGATGGTAAGTTGTTGGCCAAAGACCCTTGGACCCTTGGTTCTCAGTGCTTTGGCTCTTCACTACGAATAATTTGTTTGATAGTTGCTCAAGGGATTGGATCCCCTAGCCTGAGCTCAAAACTATGTTTGGGTTGTTCAATTCTGATAGGTCATCCCTGATAAAGTGAAAGAGTTGATTCCCAATGATCTTTGCCTTTAGTTAGGGCTGTCATTTCCTCAAGCTTAGTGGCGAAAATGGCAGTGGGGCATATCAAAAGTCTTTACTAAGTCTCACTTTGTGTTGATGGCTGCTGGAGAATCAACTCCAAGCAAAAGACTTGTCTCTTTAGCCTACGTAGTGCGTGAAAAAGTGCGTTATAACCCAATAAAGCTAGTTTTTTCTAGTCATTAGTAATGGGAAGGTTGCTTGTAGATAGAAAGCTTACATCTTGAGGTGTCTAGATTCCTTGCTGCCCCCATTGTGGGTGTGCTAAACCCCTGTGTTACCAACTAAGTTGCAATAATTTGGATTTCTAAATGAGCCGCCAAAGATGAACAATCACTTGTTCAATTTTCAATTTCAGAAGTCCTTGTAGGCCTTCCTAGGCCCTTTTTAAATTTGTTTTTTAACATGTTCATACTCCATGGGGAATTGTAATAAAATGAGTTAGTATGATGACTTTATGTAAAAGGTTTGGTTTCCTAGAACTTAATCATTAATGCACTATTCCACGGTTTTTTTCCTTGTTAATTATTTATTGTTTTTAAGCGATAAATAATTTCCGAGTTTTTCACCCAAACCTCCAAAGCTGGAATAATTGTCTGAGTGGTTAAGCCTTATGAGGTTATTAAAACCTATGTGTTGATGTATATTACCATGATAATAATTATTTTGAGTCATTATGAACATTTCCCAAGTCCCCCATAGGTTTCTTTTAATTTTCGGAAAAAATATATATTTTTTTTCCATTTTTACAGGCTTATTTTTAATAAGTTAATTGTAAAAGTGTAAAAAGTCATAAAAGTGTGGCTAGGAGGTTGTTTTTGCCATGGGGATGCTCGTTTTCTAATTCAGAGCACCCACTTAACCCCTAGACCCACTTTCCTAAGTTTTCGAGTAATTATTTAACCCCAAAATTAATAATTTCTCGAAAAACCCAAAAAAGACCATAAAAATGAAATATTTAAAAAATTTGGCAATTTAAAAAAAAAGAAAATTGCCAAAATTGAATTTTATGACTTGGCTATTTAATTTGGCAAGTACCTGGGCAAGTGGGACAAGTCAGATGTTGCCGTTTCAATGAGTTTTTTGAGTTTGGAACGTTCCTCATCAAGAGAGGGCGCAAGTCTCCAAGTGGGGGCACAAATCCCAAGAAAGAATAGCAACTTGATGAGTGGGTTGAGTTTTGGTGATGTGGCTCTCATGCTTTGGGAAGTTGCCACCCTTATTGCTTTCATATAACTCATTCCAACTCTAATCCAACTTGTTGCCACCTCTATCCAACCCTAGTGCATCCTTGAGGAGATGCGCCCCCCTCTCTTGCTCTGTTTTTCTATTTAAGCAGTTATTCATGCCCCATTAAGGACGGATGATTTGGGCATTGAACCTTTGCTCCTGTATTTTGTAATTTGTTATCATTGTAGAATAAAGTGAAGGCTTTGGAGGCATCCCTGTGTAGGGTATCAATGTGTGGATGATCTCTGTGCTTATGTGAGCTATATTTGTATCAGTTTCATGCTTTGTTTGTATATTGTTATAATCGTACTTGGTAGGATAAATGCTAATCAATAGAAAGGAGTAATCAAAGTTTGTTTACTTTCTTAGTTCTTTATCTTCTTATATGTAAAGATCAATAAATTATATGTTTTACTTGCTTGTATGCATATTTTTCTAATCTTCTATGTAAGCGATACCAATTAATAACAAATCGTTCAAAGTTTAGTTCAAGCTGTGCAGGTAGCTCTTTCAAAGACGTAGTGGATCTTGTTCGACTCTGCCACATCTTTGTATCATCAAAGAAAGATCTATATCCCTCTTCCTTCCATTGGAAAACTCCATTGCCCAAGCTTCTAAGCTTTAGGGGCACTCTTTCTCTCTTCTTTCCGTCACATAAAGTTTTAAATTTCCAGTTACTAGTTCTTTTTGCATAGTAAATCTTTTCAGTATTTTAAATAATATTATACTAATCTGATATTTGCACGCACGTAATAGTTCAGGTCTGAGTTTGAAAGTTATATTTTTAAGATTTAGACTTAATCAAGTACTTGTTCAAAAATTGCAAAAAAAAGATTTTTCGAAGTACTAAATTTTTATGTTAATTTTTATATCTTTAATGATTGATTCATCATTTTTAGCATAACATTGCTTGCTGTTTTGCAGCAGAAGTTGATTAAAGAGAGATGCACTTCAGCCAAATTTCGAAGATCCAAGCCATCCAAAGATCCCGCTTCTTACAATTCTTTCTTTGGCCCTTTTTTTAAGGCCCAAATATTGTAAAAACTTGTGTTTCCTATTCTACAAAGGAACACACGTATTTTTGATTCTAAATCATTGTAAAAAAGAAAAGCAAGTGGGCAACCAAGTGCCCACACCCCATCCCCCCAGGGGGGATTTGCATTTTTATTTTATTTTTTCAGTTTTTATTTTTTATTTTTTTTATTTTGTTTTATTTTTTTAAGTAAAATTTACCAATCCGGTTGTGTTCTCGGTAACGATAGTATCGGCATTGTGATTTAAAAAACTCATATTTAGTTCTAAAACACTTAAAAATTACAAGGCTTCAGTTCCCATATGCTCTAGTGACCACTTCAAACCCTTGGATGGATTTGTAATGTCCTCTTCCTTTTAGGCCCTGAGGTCCATACCGCTAGCCTATGTGATTCCTGTGGGTTCGAGCGGTTACTGATAACTAGGGAATCAGATCAGGACTGACGCCATCCATAGAAGATCTACGGCATCCTCACTTGGTCAAGAAGGGCCACCTAGACCAAAGGCCATCTTCATGCATGACCATGCTCTTTGCATGCAAGTCAACGGCAAATTAGAAGATAAAGTGACCTAATTAGGTCAAAGATTAGGTTTTGCGCAGTTGAACTTTATAAATAGAGGGTAAAGCAAGAGGAGAACCCACTTTATGATTATTGATTATTTTGGGAGCACTTGATAGCAGCACAGCGTGCAGCACAGCAGTTGGGGTTGGAGACGGAGTCTTCAGCGAACAGGATTTCGGCAGTGAAACATCTGTCCTAGTCTTATCCGGGTAAGCCATACTGGTTCACCACTTGTTCTTCATTTCACTCATCAGTTATATAGTACAGGGCATAGATATTTGCAGAGGCACGGTGCAGCCGTAAGAGGGTGTTTTCCACCAAAAAGCCCTAATCAGCTATTGGGCCTTCAGATCTCAATTTCTTTCCGAAACTCAGGCATCATTCTCATTAGCAGCTTCATACTCCGGTACCCAGTGACTATCAGCTTCATCCGAGCTCATCCGAAGGAGCTA